>JAOEHY010037965.1:0-52398 GCA_025447955.1 Psilopsiagon aurifrons
CCTCAGACCACGCCCCCCTCCGGCAGGTGAGCCCTTCCCCCCGCTCCCATCGCCCCAAGTCCTGCCCGATCCGGGCTGCCGGGAAAGGAGATCTCTAATTCTCTGTTCCTGGTAACAAAAAAGTATCAAATTCTTATTTTTTAATAAAAACCTACTTAATTTTTTTATATTTTTTTAAGTCTTAAATTCTCCTGTCTTTTTACCAAAAAACCCTCTTAAATTCTCCATTTTTCCCCCCAAACTCTTAAATTCTCCTTTTAAAAATCCTCACTTTTTTTAAAAAAAAGTATTAAATTCTCCTTCCATTTAAAAAAGAAGTTGTAAATTCTCTTAAAAAATAATAAAGAGGACTCAAATAATTATCATGTATTTTTAAATTAAGTCTCAAATTCTCCTTTTTTAGTAAGAAGAACAGCCAAAGCCACACTGTACTTCTCTACCCCCAGCTCCCTGTCCCGCGGGGCCATGCAGATGGGCTCATTCCTGTCTGGAAGCGCTCATGCACCTAAAAGCCACTGCCCATCCAGTGGCAGGGCCCAGGACTCCACCTGCTTCAGCAGGAGGCAACCATTTCTCATAGAGGACGAGCTTGGCCTGAGCCAGGAAGTGGGCATAGCTGCTGCACCCAGTGCCCTTTAGTTGTCCAGCGGCTTCGAAGGCCCTAAAACTGCAGAAAGGAGATGGGAGGGAAACAGGTTCAGCCAGTCTGGGAAGAAGCAGGTGCCTGCTGCCCTGTTTGAGGCTTTGGAAACTCCTCACCTCCTCCCTCCACCTGCTTTTCCCATCCTAGCTCCCCCAAAACCCACCCAAAAGCTCTTCATGCCTTTCATGACAATGCCCTTCCTCCATGGCCCAAGCAATGAAGATGGCTGTAATGGTGGTGTCTCCACAGCAAAGGTGCTTCAGCCATGCCTGTGTGGGTGCAACCCCAGTGCCAAGCATTTCCTGCAGTGGGGAGGATACACAGTTACCTATGTATTTCTGTATCCAAAAGCTCTTGTGAAATGTCTTGTCACTCACGAGAAAGAATAACCTACCCATCAAATCACAGGTCCCAAGGTGGCTCCTCTAAAAGGGATTTCAGGACTGCTGCTCCATCACTAAATGTGTGTTAATTTTTACGTATAGTCAGAAAAATCTCCATCTCATGTGGACCTCACCACATTTATGACATCCTTAGCTACTTGCTTCTCCACATCCGAGCTGCTGGGATTAAGAGGTGATGCAACACACGAGTTTGTAGCTGTCATTCGGCAGCTTTAATTGGGTTTTAGAATGAAGTTTTCTGTTGACCTGACATATTCCTCATAATTAAGATCTCCTAAAATCAGATAATGCATCTGGCACTCTGTAACACAGCCCATGCCCTGGAGACCTTACTGCGCAGGAGGAACAAAGATCTCTATAAGAAAACAACAAAAGCTGTTCTCAGGAGATACATATCTTATTTATTAGCTTGGATACTCTTCTGAGATCCTAATCGGGCACAAATTGAGCAGAGGTTCATTCACCACTAGTGAGGTGTGTTGCCTGCCTTTTAATAAAAAGATTTTGAGTTTTAAATCTTTCTACCTTCAGCAGCTTGTAAAAAGATCGGAAATCTCTTTTCACTAGTAAAAGTAAAGCCATTACTCTAAAATAAACTTCAAACTGCACCTGTGCGTCTGCATGAACCCTTGATCCCCCACCCTAAAAAGAGTTCTCCATCAGCTGCGATCGATGAAAGTGTCCAGAGGACACTTTCATACTGGTGATCCCTTCCAGGCCAGCTGCTCATGGACCACCTTCTCCAACACTTGCAGTGTCTCATCCCAACCTCCAGATTTATTCCCAAAGCTCCTGTGGTGCCAAGGCCAGCTTCAGGGACTGACCCAGGAATAGTGATTGAGCTGATTTCTGACTTGCGCTCACTGGCTCCTTGCTGGGTTTTCTAAAGGTATTCATTGTACACCAAGCAGCTAAGCTGCTTTCAGGAGGAGAGCAGAGCTACCTCAGCATCTTGAGCGGTTGAATTATAACCAAGCAGGTCCTTTGGTCTCTCGAACAGCCTTCCTATTGCAGATGAGATAGTAACCCTATCTGAGTTTCCCCAAAGAAAGTGACACTGTCTTGCTGATGTATTCAGGAGTGTAACAAGAAGACACCTTGTTCTGATGCTCCTTAACATACAGAATTTGTTTGCACAAAAACCCGTCTCATGAGTACAAATGTACTGTGTGCTAGCGGCAGGTCATCATTTGGTGACCAGCTGTCGCCTCTCTTAACAAAGCATATCTCCACTTGAGAGGGCCACCTGAGCCAGCTCAAGCACGATAGTGTTGGTCCCTGCTACAGCTTGGCACTGAATGGTCAGCAGTGGGGATAAGGGGAGAACGGGCATCAGAATCTGCAGAGATGTTGGGTTTTAGCTTTTGAGCTGAAATCCAAAACCTTTTGAGCTGAGGCAGGGAGGGAAGAGTAGAGGAAAGTTAATTTTGCAAGCCCATCTCAAAAAGGAGAAAGTCAGAATTCAGATTTTTTGAGGTGCTCCACATCCACTGGTGTCCACAGAAGCTGAATGTGGCCAGCATCATCCAGCTATCAGGCTATCAATCCTTCTTGTTGGCCTGAAGGTCTTCTGTTTTTTCACCATCTCCCACCAGGCACTGCTGGAGGCAGGAGCTGCAGTCCCCTTCCTCCTGGGGGACAAGCGCTGCATGGTCACCACTGTGATTTCCTCTCCTTCTCCCCTTGCCATGGGTTCCTTGAAACCTTGGGAATCTGCCTCCGGAACCTGTGAGCCTCAGGAAACTTGTCAGTCATCAGCCCTTCCCAACACAGCCATGACATTTCATATGCCACAGAAAAATACCCCTTGCCTGAGTCAGCACACAGAAGGGCAAATTTCCTCCAAAAGATGAACTTCCCTTGAAACAATTGCCCCCCCAAATACTGGCATTTCCAGGGAAGGACTGCCTCCTGTAGCTCTGCATATACTTGCAACAGGGTTGGGAAGTGCCTGTTGACCCTTGCAGCAGTCTTAGGACTTCAGAAAAGTTTGGAGGATGTGAAGTCTTTACAGGTTTCTTTGGAAGGTTTTGAACGCACCATTGTTTTTCTGGCAAGGGTTTTATTATGCAACCACACACTGCTGTACCAAGAAACAGAAGATGCTGCCTTGAGTGTAACAAAAGGGCTTGTCTGGAAGAATTTTTTCCGCTGTTTCTAGGACAACAAGAGACACGAGAAAGAAAACGATGCTGCAGCATCGCAGGAAAGCTGAATTGAGCTCAGCATTGCAAAGCCACTGCGACTGACTGCCAGTGTACCTTGGACTGCGCCTCACCATTCCCATCTGCAGGCCTGCTTGGATTAGAACTTGAAGGAAGGAGAAACCTTGGTCTGATAGGAAGAGTAGACATTCTCCTTCAAGGGCAAGCTTTCCCAACATGAAACTTGACATATTTCCTGTCCTCCTCCTTTATTCAATGAAGTATTCATTCCACTTCTGCAGCAAGCCTGCAGAAGTTGCTGAGCACTTGTGTCCTGCAGCTGCAATAGGAGCCGGGATGCTCAACAGCATCCTGTGGGATTGCAGCCCCAAACAGCAAACTTTCTGGCTACACTGGTTTTCTTATGTATTTGGATTGCACCTCATAGGTATACAGCAGCTCTCTGGAAACAATATCAGCAGTGTGTGTGTCTGCTTTTCACATTGATGGTGGTGGGAGCTGTGAAGGGTGGTGACCTGCAAAAGGGTCTCATGAAAAGTGGTGCCCAGGAAACTCACAGTGCAGACAAATGAGAGACAAGTAGAAAGGCAGCATTGTAAAAACACATGATGGGGTCAGACCTGGAAATCTTAGGAATCTATATCCTCCAGAAACCTGCATTCCCTGCCCTCTGCTAGAATGGCTCTTGTAAAAGGTTCAAATCAGCAAAATCTACCTTTAAACTGGAAGGGAATAACTCAAAATGTGGAGCAGGGATCCCACTTACACCTTGCAACAAAAAAAGCAGGGAAAAAACAATTAGGTTGGAGCTCTTGCATTCCTGTCCAGTGTCCCCAGGGGAGAGTAAGGCTGGGTCACTACACCTTCATTGCCATTCCCCACTTCAACAGCAGCTCAGCTGTGTGACAGCAGGGGAGGAAGAAATAGCCAAAACAACAGTGGGTGAAAATGAAAGAGAAACGTGGATGAAAATAGAGAGGAGAAATAGAAAGGGAAAAGGGCTACAGTGTCAGGAGGAGAAAAGATGCCCAGGACACATCCTGCAAACCTTTATTTCCTGTCCATGTGCTGTGTAGGATTCTCAAGATCTGCCTTTCACCTAGGAAATAGCCCCATTAATTATGGCTGTTGAGTATGGGAATGCAGCAGCTCTTTGCCACTCTGCTGCTGGGGGAGCCTGTGACCCGAGCTGTCCGGGTTTCCCAAGCGTTTAGCAGTGCGGTCATGCTAATTTAGTTCAGGTTTTTCAAAGGCTTGCTGGAAAAAGTCCTCTCCTTCCCAGAGGCATTGAAAGTTTTGACCTTCTGACCTTCCCTTTTAGTAGGAGGTTCAAAAGCAGCATTGCAGCTGTTAAAGTTTTTCTTCATGCCTCAATGATTCTCTGATGGTGGACCAAGCTGGTGTTGACCAGAGAGGCTTGACCTCTCTTCTCTGAGCCCAGAGATGTCTCTTGCAGTGCTACAGGCAGTGCAATGCTGAAAACCTCCCTGCCTTGCCATTCATTCCCTCTCTGCGTGCAAATGCACTGGTACCCGTTACTAATCCATCCCTGACCAGGAGCTGGGGCTCCCGGCACTGATCCCATTTGTCCATCAAGCTGCAGATTCATTTACATTTAATCCACCGTGACTTATCTATGAAACACGACCCTCCTCCTGCTCTGATGCTGGCATCCTTTCGGCTTTCAAAAGCCAACTGTTGGTTTCTGAAAAAAACGTAAGTATAAACCCCCTCGCAACAGGCTACTGCTGGGCTCGCATGGACCTGTGGTGTCTCATCCTCCCCTCCACTGTCGAGGCTCATTATTTTCAGAGGACATCCTCCTCTGAATTTATATCTTTGTTGCACACTGCATCTGTGGTGCCAGACTCCTCTTCCTCAAGGATCAACATCAGCAAAGCACTTGGGCAGAGGTTTAACTTCAAGTGTCTTGTTTCAGGATAACACTATGTGCTGCGCATCCCCTAGCTGGGAAGCTAGGCCTGATTCATTACTGTTGGATCCTGCACATTTACTCACAGCAGCCTGATTTCAAAGCCAGGACGGGGGTCAGTGCCTTCTGCTTTGCACAAGTGGCACCAGCCCAACCCAGTGATAAAGCATTAAGCTAGGATGCAAAAAGAGGCGTGAGGAGGTGGGAGAGGAAAAGTTTCTGAATTGGCAGTCCCTAGAGTTTAAGATTAACCACATTCACACCAACAGATGAGGGTCATTAATACAGTCATTAAAAAAGAGAGAGTGCTGCTGTGAATAACAACAGGCACTTCACAGTGGCAGGTGCCTGGTGCCTGTGGTGGAGGCTTGAAGGTGGTGAGATAGCAATGAGCTCCTTCCTGCAGACATCTCCAGGGCAGGAGCAGCCCTCACCCTTTTTACAACTGTCTTGCCACCTGAAAACGGTAGTATGCACAGAAACGTGCACGGGTGAGGGTCTCAGTTGCCCTGATTTATGTCCATGCTGCAGAGCCCTCTACAGAAAGGTGCTTGTGGTAGAAGCTGGGATAGGGACCTGCTCTCTGGGCTCCTGAATTCCTGCTCAGTTATTATCTCCTTAGGTGAGCTCAGCTTCCCTAGCTGCAAAATGGGGATAATGTTTACTTTGCTTGCAGGGGTGTGGAAGACTGTTTAATTAATGTTTATGAAGTGCTTTCTGATCTGTGAACAAGAAAGGTGAGATAAGCAGAAAGGATTCATGAGGTAGGTGCAAAGTATTATGATGAATTATTGCGATTCAAAGGTAAATTATTGTTATTGCTGCTTAATAAGCAGATGCAGCCATTAGCCTTGGTCAATCTGATTTCTAATTCTGTTAGCTTCTTTTTATCTCCTTCTTCCCCACAGAAGGGTGGTTTCACCCCCGCTACTCTCACCCAGTTGAATATGAAAACCCAATAAATCATATGGGTCTGACCTATCTCTCCCATCTTCTGGTGGAAAGAAGGATTACGCGGCCAACCTCAGTGCTAGCGTAAATGAGACCTGCAGTAGGGCAGCTTCAACTTGTGCCGCTGCCATGAGCTTCTCACCTGTAATGGTATCTGGTGGAGACAGACCACTCTTCTTTTGCAATGGGGAGCATCCCCAGAAGCTAACTCTTATCCAGCTTCAACCAGCGAGCTTGATGGGTGAGCTGCTTCAGAGCCCACTGCATGTCAGGAGGTGCGAGCTCCCAGATGTGATCCCAGTGCTCATGGTCACCACCCCTCAGGTGGACTGGTGAACGTGTGCCTGTGTATGCCCCTAGCCCAGCCTTTGTTTAGAAAGGCTTAAATTCTCTGTAAGACCTTGCACTGGCGATGAGTTAGGAGGGAAATGGAGTCAGTGATGCAGCAAACAGGCATGCAAGCAGCTGTAAGGTGGGCTGAAAGGAGTCTTTAGGCAGTTTGGCCATATCTGCCTTGAAACCAGAGAGCCTGACCTGTTTTAAACCAGTGTGAGTAATGTGAATCTGGGGCTGGTGTGAGCAGGTTTTTCTGGTTCTCTCTGTAGACTTTCCCCTCCTCCCCTTGCCTGGGCTCCTAATTTCACACTGGGAGGGCACCTGAGCCTGGGAGCAGCCTGGCTTCCATCCTCTGGGACACATTTTCCTGCTCTCTACCTGTGCCATTCCCGTTGGTCTCAAATTTCTTTTCCAACACCATGCCTTAGAAGCCACCTGCCAGCCTGTGCTTTCAGAAAACTCCATGTTATGCATGGCCAGCCCCGTATCTCCAGCCTCACAGTCTTCTCTCTCATTCCACCTAAACCAGGTCCTCTCCTACAGCCTCATTCTGCTGCTGTTGCTGGTGCCAGGCATTAGAACACGGCACATTCCTGCGTCAGGCTTGTGCCTTGGTGGCACCCAAGTGGGGACCTTGGACAGAAATGAGGAGAATCCCAAGCCCAAATTGTTTTGAGTACTAACCTGGACATCCAAGACCACTTCTAGACACTAAACCTGGAAAGGAGAGGAAAGTTCTCTAGTTCCTAATTGTCCTGTATTACTTTTATACTCGTGACTGTGTTATATTTTTTTCCAGCTAGGAAGCCCAGGGTTATGTAGGAAGACCCTAGTTCAGCAAGATAGTTATGCCTTTACTGGAGCACATCATCAAAGACTTAAACCCCTGCAGTATTTAAGCATGGGTTTCAGTCCTGTTGAGTCAAAGCTCTTCAGTGAACAAGTATGAATGGAGGCCTAAAGTTGCTCCTGGTAGAGGTGACTGGCACATCCTTTCACTTCAGCTGTGCCTCCCTGGGAATCCCAACCTGCTGGGAAACACCCAAGCAGCTGTCTCTTGTATAAGTACAATGACGATAACAATAGTTGCCCTTAGTTATTTGAAGTCCTAAGTGGGTCCTATATGCACCTGAAACACAGAAAGAATCACACCTGCACAAAGAGGAGCAGAGTGGGTTTTTTTTCTCCTTTGTCAAAATTTTGCAGTTTTTCTTTCAATTTTAAAGGTAAATTGTTATTATCTTCAAGCTGGCGGTGTTCAAGGCCAGGCTGAACAGAGCCTTGGGGTGGCATGGTTTAGTAGGAGGTGGCCCGGCCTGTGGGGGGGGGGGGGGGTGGAAAGTGATGATCTTAAGGTCCTTTCCAACCTTAACTATTCTATGATTCTATGACTAATTTCTTACTAGCTAAGGATTTTATGTGAAGATGCTGTTTTCCAGGATACTTTATTTCCTCTCCACATCCGGAGTACATGATTTAGGTTAGGTAATGTATCTTGATCGACTGGAATTCATTTGGAAAGCTGAAGAGAAAATAGATTTATTACCTACTATGCTAATATAAATAGTACCAATGCCTACAAAGTATTGCTGCATTCTTAACCCAAGGGTTTCTAGTAACTACATAAATAAATAATGCCAAAAAAGTTGCCATTCCATTTGTATGTTAGCAGCATGCCTGAAATAGAACTATCATCCAACAGATGCATATTCAGCATGTATCTTCCTTTCTATTGGAAAGTCAGTAAATTGGCTTTTGCTTCCATAATGCTGAGCTCTTGACAATTTTTGAGTGCATCCATACTCAGCACACGGCAGGCAGCTCTAATAACAGGCGATCTAAGCAGAAAGGAGGATTTAGACTGCCCTTGCTCACTGATATTTTCCACCTCTCAATGGTCAAGATTTGCCTTCAGGCTGTGGGTTAAAGGAGTCAGGGGCAACTCAGCACTCATGAGGCTCTGCAGATTGTTGCTTATCTCCTGTACCTTGCAGGAACCAGCATAGCCTCAAAACACATGCAACAGCCCTGAGAAGGACATGCCATGACAGGTATTGCCACCTCCAAATGGTTCCCTGGAAGGTCCTGCTTTTCCCACCAAGCATCCCCCCCTTTTCCCACCAGGCATGGGAAATATGCCTGGCTGGCATTCAGAGAAGGCAGAAAACAACTGAACAGCCAGAAACTTAAGACAGGATGAAGGCTGGACCCAGCCACCCTCAACAAGGGGGAGTTTTAGAAAACACCACCTTTGTGAAACCAGAGAGAGAAGTCAATACAGAGCCTGGCACTGGCAATGAAATATGTATGTACCTAGGACCTCATCCAGCCCTCTCCAGCCACTGTACCTCTTGCCTTTGCATTCAAGGGTGGCTGGATCCCATCCAAAAAAGATGCAGGGGAACAAATGTAGCCCTGGCAACCCCTTCGAGGCAGGGAGGAACAAAGAGGACCCCCGGGCTGAATTTGTTTCCATTTTTAATCCTTATCTATACCCATCACCCCCTTGCATGGAAAGAGGCTTCTCAGCTGTATAGATTTGCATTGCTATGGGAGTTTGAAGTGATAAAACATTTGGCCTGCCTATTCAGAAGCAATTAGTGATTCAAAGCGGCCTGAGACATAGAACCATCTTAAAGGGGCCTGGTTTTCCAAGAGACAGGTGCTTTGAGGGAAAATTGAGATTTTTAGGAAAAAAAAACAAAACAAAAAAAAAAAAAAAACAAAAAAAGAAAAATCCCTGTCTGCTATAAAAGAGAATTCCTCCAAGTGTGAGCAGGGATAATAAATACTGCACAGAAAGTTCCAGTTTAGGCTGGTAAAATCTGGGAGGAGGTGGGGAGAAATGGCTGAATTTACAGTAGTGACAGAAATCATACTTTATCTATAGAACACATTTAATTTACATATTTCTTTTCCAGGTTAAGGATTTCCCCCCACCCCCCAAGAGTCATCCTCCCTCTAACGCTGCCATCCCAGCACCCCTGTCCCAACACAGCCTCAGCCCCAGCCAGAATTTCTTACCCAGACCTCCTATCAAGGGAGGAGGTATATTTTTTTGAGGATTGTTGCTCTTAGACCTTTAAATCCACCTAGGCAAAAGGGCAGCCTGCCAGCCTGTGGCTTCACTGCGTGGACCAGCACATCGTTGCTGCTGACATGGCAGGGCAGAGGGAAGGAATGAGACCTGCACCACAGCCCGTGCTGTTACAGTCTCTGAAAGGATGAAAAGCCCTGGAAAGGTAGCCCAGCTCTCAGGGTCCCTGGGGAAAGGAAGGAAAACCCATACCAAGGGAGATTTTGCCTATGTAGACACATCTGGGCAGGGACAGCTGGGATACCTTTCCCCCTATGCAGGGGAGAAAGAGTCTACCCTCCCCATAAAGGAGTTGTCCTAATGTGTCCTACCCATGCAGCTCCTTTCCTCCAACTATAATCAGGAGGCATAAATAGGTACCTGCAACAGCAACTGAGAGCAAAGTGAGGCTTTTATTTGATGCGGTGAAAGCTCCAGCTCCTCCCTATCTCCACATTGCTGAGTTCTGCTGACACAACCACTGAATTGCTGGATCCAGGAGGGAAAAGGGAGGAGGACAAGATCTCTAACTTCCATCTGGAGGCGTCTTCTCCTCCTCACTGTACTGTGTGAGGCACCTGGGCTCCCTGCAAAAGCATCCCAGTCAGCCAAAGTCATTTCCACCACACGTGCCACATTGCTCGGGGGCTGCTGCTGGGGCTTTGCCAGGCAGAAACCAGCAGAATACTGTAGGAAAGGGTAGGGCTGAGTTAAAAAAGGAGAATTTCTTCAAGGGAGCACTTGAAAGCTAACAGGGCAGAGGTCCACAGCTGGCGGGGGATGCGTTCTAAACAGCTTTTTAATCTGAGAGCAAATAAATCCATCACTGTCTCTTAACATCTGTCTGGAAAGCAGGATGGGTGGGGGCAATAATCTCCCAGGCTACTATATGCAGACTAAGAGAGAAATTAGGCAGCAGCTAGATTTGGCACCCCTCAGGGGTTTCCAAGGTGAAGCAGCCATTGTGAACGGGTGCTGCTCTACCCCAGCGAGCGATGGAGGAACACCCAAGTGAAGCAGACATCCCCGTCTTCCCATAGGGCTGCAGGAATCAGACACTCAGCAGGGGAATAATACCCTCAACTGCATGTAGTTCTGTGAGGCTGAAAGTGCTCCCTAGGCTGCTCAGCTCCAGAGCTGGTTTTGTGTCTGCAGCTGAGATCAGGGCCTGCAACATGCACTTGCATACATACTGGGACATGTCCTAGCCCAGAAGCTTCCAGGCTGAAGAAGACTAATACACAGGGAGAGGAAAGATACTTCTTCCTGTTTCCCAGACAGAGAATAAAATTCTCAGATTCAGCTTAGAAGCAAAGTAACCAGCATGTAGACATCAACCTGAGCTTTTACGTACGCCTGTCTTCACACAACTCGTTCTGGCTGATTTTTGCCTAAGCTTCAAAGCATCAAAGGCAGAGAGACAAATTGCAGCTGCTTTCCCTGGTCCCAGGCTGCTAAACCTGCACACTTCCCTGCCTGTGCAGAAAACTGCTGCTGCACTCAGCCAAAACAAGGGGCCAGACCTGCAAGCCTATCCCAGGTGCTCTTCAGAGGGTGCTACGCCTGCAAGAATAACTTAGACTTAGCAAGGTCATAAGCACGTGTGAAATACAAGCAGCAGCAGTGAGGAAAGTGCCACAGGCACTGTGGAAGAGGACCAAGGCACCTGTCTGGGACTGATCTCAGAAGATCCAGCAGCCCTCATGGCATCTGCTGTGTTTCTTGTCACTCTAACAGTACTCTAACAGTAGCTGATTACATGGATATCTCACTTTTCTTAGCACATGTACAAGCACCATCAGGTTTTAACTCACTGTTGCGAAGACACATTAGAAGTGTGACCTAGAAACACTGCCAAGGTTCAGAAAGCAAAGCACACCATAACTTCTTAAATCTTATGCTTCAGTGGTGTGTTGCTTTTTAAGTTGTCAGACTGATGTGGGACCAACAGAGTTCTGAAATACCAGAGGTGTTGTCGTCCGTCCCCCCCGTCCCCCCCCCATCAGGTGTCAGAGAAGATAAAAGGAGTCTAACGACAGCTACAGGAGGGTCTTTCCTAGATCCTATGGGACACTCAGGACCATAGAGCAACCACTTGGAAAAACTCACTAGACCAGAAGCCAGAGGAGATACAGCAGAGCTAGTAGGTCTGGAGGTGCTCCAGGACACCATCGCCAGCCACTGGCAGGATCCACTGCTCCCCCACTTCCTCCCAAAGGAAATTTCCGGCCACTCCAGTTCACTTGTGGGACAAGTTTTTCATCCCCTCCCTCTGCTCATGTGTGACCGTGTCAGCTGTTTTTCAGCCAAGAGGGTGCTTCACACTGAAGGGATCCAGAGACAAACCTTGTAATTACGAGGTGGATGCCACCCACCAGTTAATCCCTCCTCCTTCCTCATTTAGCCTAGGAGATATATAGCCAGGTTTGTTTATGTTGCCTGTGCAACTTATCATTTGTGCATATTGCTTTCCATCTTCAAAGCACTTCAGCAGATGTTTTGCACACTTCTCCCTAACTCTCATGTGACAAAGGTTTTGCAAAGAGGATGGATGGGGTGGCAGGGCAAATGAAAGCTAAATAATTTGCCTCTGGACAAAAAGAGTCATCAGTAGAGCCAGGACCAACACGCAGCAGCACCTGCCTTTGAATATCATGCTCCTATCTTTGCCTGTACCTCACTACCTTCATGTTTAAAAATAGTGTCAGGAAGCCTGGTGCTCATCTTGGTACCGGGGAGCAGATTTCAAGGGATTTGCTTCAGCTCAGCACTCCTGTGGCTACAGACACTGGACCAATGATTAAACTAAATAATTTCAAACATCTAGCAGTGGACAGAGCAAACATGATCAGCGTTTCCTTTAATAGCACCACAGAAAAGAGAAGGGAAAAGATCCATTTGTGACCTCATTCCAGCTGATATTTTGGACTGGTTAAAACAGGCAATGGTGGCCCGGCAGCCTGTGCTGTCCCCTCCATCACAGCACCACTATTCCGCAGAGGACCAGATCAAAGGCTGGTCCAGCTGTAGAAAAACCCCAGGGGAGAAAATGGTTAATCTTTTTTCATTCAGACAGTGCCTCAGCATCAGGCAGTCGGGAAATGCTGATGCCAACAAAGGAGAAGGTGGAGGAGAGAGTGCTTGGACCAGGCTGGGGGATGAGAACAGTTTAAAACACTTTTCCCAATGCTAACCATAGCAGTAGAGCAGCTCCAGTCACATTGATGGATCTACAGCTACTCAGACACCCAGACCAGCCCTGTCATTTGTATCAGCCTGCACCTGGAAATATCTGGTCCAGTTGCACCAAACTGATAATATATTGATAACCCTGCCACAGCTTTACCATAGGTATCCCTGACCTACTGTATCACTGTTTGGCCAAGAGCAGCTTCTCCTGGGTGGTCCTGGGCTCATAAACTACTTATTTTCTCCCTATCACTGGAACAATCTTGTACTGAAGATTGTTTTGCTGGTTTTGCTGCAATTTTTCTCACTTATCGCAAAGGGAAAGGAAAGCTCACTAAAATGGAGAGAAGAGACACACACTCTCTGTCTTTGTCTCTTAATTACGAGGCAAAATGAAGTCTCTAGCAGGTAAGGAGCCACTCAACCAGAGCATTCCCAGTACCAGACCCACCTGACAAACTGCTCCCATGGGTGAAGTGAGAGCAACACTATCAGCCCCTTGGCTCTACTGGTGAAAGCCCTTCTCTAAACCTCCCATTTTCTCTCCTCTTGGCAGTGTGTGTCAAGGCTCTGCCCCCACTTCCATTCTCTCAGCTGTAGAACATATATAATGCATATAGTGCTTTTCCCAAAGCCCTCCAGGACTTGCTGATGAAGACTCCAGAAGCATTAGAGGACCTTAGTGTCACCATTGCTTTGAGGGTTACTCCTTTCTGGGGTAGGAGAAAGTGGCAATTACAAGAGTTGAGTCTCCAGCCCTCTCCTCCATAAACAGGGAGATCAAAGCAATTTTGGCTTCTCCACTGATGCTACATAAGTTGAACAAACACAATATGCCAAGGCTGGAGACCACAGGCATTGATGTGATGCAGAACTGGAGGCAGCCCCAGACACTAGGGCTAGTTCAGCATTGAGTATGTTCAGGCTGAGTAATATCCCGAGGAGCCCAAATGTGCAGGGAGATGCCTGGGACTTAGGAAATCTTGCCCAAGGGCCAACGAGGCTCTAGTGAGTGACCGTGCGAACTCCTGCAGATCCCATATTCATTAAAAGTATAATAAATGTCTCTCCTTAATAACCTCACTAATGATGTCTGCTCTCCTAGGAACAAGATTTGCTTGGGGCTTGTGTCTATGGAGAAGACCTGAGCTTATGCTGGAACCTTCTGATGAGTGAGCTTTGCCAGGGTCCCTCTGCTGCAAGGACTTTCTGGTGTCTAAAAGAGGTTGGGTCTATGTTGGGTCTTCCTAGGGGCAGTGAGTGAGTTGGTGTTTCTGTTTCCTCCCCCGAGGACCCATTTCTGGGACACTTTCGGCTCTCAAGCCACAGGCATCTCTACTTCTTAAAGTTTCAAGGGTATGAAGAAAAGGAAGGCGCACAGACTGACAGGCGCATGAGCCTTGCCACGAGTGTCTGTTTTTTCAACAAAGCAATAGGAAAGAAAACAGATCAAGCATTATTTTTCTTGGTAAGGAGAAGGGATAATTTCCTGGTCATGATTCAGCGCTGTCATATGAAGTCAGTGACTGTCCTTTATACACCTCACAGCTTTGCCTTTAAAACACCACTCATAACAGCACACCTCTCTAGGTAAGGTGCAATTACCTGGGAGTTCACTAGCTCATCGCTAGCAATTACCCAACTGCCTTGTGTCCCATCAACCCACCCTAATAGCTACATCATCACCACAGCCCTTAAACTGGTAGCTTCTACAGTTGACAGTAAATACTATCATTAAACATCTGGGAGTGAGTTTACTGTCAGCCATGGAGTGATTACTTGCTGGGGTCACTGCAAACATACAAACTGAGCAGAAGGATTGTTATAAAATATGATCCCACTCACAGCAGATGCTATTAGCAAGCAACAGGCAGTGTTTGTTCCATAAAACACCAGGAAAGGCAAGTTATTTAATGACTATCTGGGAAAGTCCTGCTTTGCTGGTGCTAGTGCTCCCAGTTCATAAACTGCCTCAACAGAACTGCTGGGGGGATACAGTGAAAACTGAATTTATTCCTGTTTATGGCCTGCAAGGTGTGGGTATGTTTTTTTCTCTCTTGGGTTTCAGACTGACATTACTGTTCATGGGTTTAATAAAGCCTAAAGAATGTGCTTGTCTTAGGCCTTCGAAGAAACAAGGCTCGTTTGAGCTCACTGGAGCAGGGAGAGCTGTTGGTCCAAGTGGGAGACACTGAACTCTAAAATCCAGCTCTAAGAACATGATTGTTGAAAAAACACAAATTAAAATACCCAACTCGTTTCATTCACCTTTAGGATTCTGAATGTCCAGGTTCACCCAGGTCAAACCTCTTCTAACTACATGGACAGGTGTTTTCCCCTAGCTTTTATTGAGATACAAAAGGCATCATTGATTCTCACAGATCCAGTAACTAGGTCTTCTAGGCAATGCCTATCCTGCTCTAAAGCTCTGCTTAAAACTACAAACTCTGGCAACACTGCATGCTGCAGGACTTATTTATGTTTTAACTGACAACCTGTGCTACAGATTCCCATTGAAACAGTGAAAAAAGATCTATGTAACAGACATGACACTTTCTCTAATTCTCCCCACAGCCCTGGGATGGGCTGGCTGCTCTAATCTTACACCTCCAGGTCACCAGTGCAAATCCAGGTCAGTGATAATCGGCAGTTTGCTCCCCATCACAAGGTTACTTGGTGATTGCAACACTGGTTTGGGAATTCCTTTGCCAGAGGAGGCCTTGCCACTTCCTGCTCCCAAAGCTGTGTGCCTCCCCATGGAAAAAGGCCATGGATGGCTTCTATGCTCCATCACCCCACTCCAGGGACAGAGCCAGCTGTCATCTGGTTGGGGTGTGGAGGGAAACAGGTCTATGGCTGCACTCACTTTGCCAAAGCATGTGCCATGTGCCAGGTGTGCTCCCAGGGCATTGCTGGAGAAAGCCTCCAAATGTTGTTTCAGGGATGAGGCAAATCAAATATTCCCCCTCAGCCCTGGGATCTGATTCCAAGAATGGAGTCTGAAATTGAATTTAAGGCAGCAGCATGAAACTTTATTCACAGCGCTGGATGCACGGGGGATCGCTCCACCTATCGTGCATGCCGCATTAGGCAACAGTTCCTCTTTTAAAGACCACAATCTCCATCATCCCCTTCCACATAGTCCCTTATTTGGGTAGTTGTCCTTTTGCTGACTCATGCTCCGACGCATGTGCAATCTTTCTGAATGGTCCTCCAGGGGTCGTGGGCCAGGGTCCTGGGATGAAGTAAGAGTCTTCCTCTCTCGTGAACTTTTCACCCCAGTGCTTTCGGCGCATGCCCAGGTATTAGCCAATTTCTTCCTGGAATTCAGCCTGCAGCATTAATTATTGGTTCAGACTAAAGTTCCTTCTTATCTTGACCATCTGGCTCCATGGGCCCCATTTTCAAAAACTGATACCGTAACGGTTAGTTCTCTTATTGTCTATACAAGGAGCTAAAATTGCAAGACATTCAAAAGCTTAATATATAACTAAAATTGCAAAGCACTCAATGTCATTAATCACAAGTTTCTTAATTCTCTATTGTTCTATTCTCTTCCCTTATGAGATCCTCCCCTCCTGCTCCAGCTCTGCCCGGCATACTTGTCAACAAAACCCTCTCTTCTCGTTTCATGATGTCCCTCTGCCTTCCCCTGCCACTAGGGTGCCAAGAAACTGCTCTTCTGCTACAAGCATGATGTTAGGAGGGATCACCAAGTCTCCTTGTGCCTTCAGGTCTACGGGAAAAGCTTGTTCAGGCAGGCCCCAGCCCTGTGCCCTGGTAAATACCATAAGCTGTGAGCGAGAAGAATTTGGCTTTGATATCCCTCTCTGTCCCCCACTTGTGGCACCAACTTTTCTGAGTCGAGGCTGTGCTTTTCAATGCGTGCTGCTGCATCTATGCAGGATGCCAGCCCTTCTGAAGCTCATGACCTGCAACATGGCCAGGAGGTGCCTCCGGGATGGATGTTGTCCTGTGGAGGGTGTTTCTCATCTTGGACAGCTTGGACCAGCCCCATCATCAAGAGCTGGCACAGTCGTGATGGGTGCAAAATGTACTGTGCTGAGCACTGCCTTCCCATGCAGGCCAGCATCCATCCCCTGCCAGCTCCTTGCACCTCTGCTCCCATCTCCGAAGTGGAGGAAAACTCCCTTTCTTTATAGCACACACCCCAAAAATGCCCCTCTCTTCCCTGCACACAACTGAGCCATGGGACCCCTTCTCCCTTCATCCCCCTGGTTCCAGGGAACAGACATGCAGGCATCTCTCACTGAGGCAAAAGCAGAGCAGCTTTCTTTGAGCAGGAAAAGCTCTTTAATTTAGGTTTAATTTAAAGCCACCTTCTTCTAGCACAGCTCTTAGCCCTAGGTGCCCTGCAGAGCTTTCTTGAATTTGATTAATCAAGCAAAGCCAAAACTACACAAAATCACCTGCACCACCTTCTTGGGGAGACAGAGCAGATCCCACAGCTTTCTGAAGGGCCCTCAGCTCCCCTCTCCCCACACAGCTTCTCTGCGAGCATCCCTCCTGCGTGCCCCACTTTCAAGACTCCCAAAGCCCCAGGGATTTCCTTTGCCCTTCTCCCACTTAAAACAAGCTTCTCAGCTGCGAAGGTGCACAGGTGCCGGCTGAGCCACCTGCAAAGTCACTGCTGACGGCACCCGCACTGGGAGACACTCACCCCGACTCCAGCGCTGGGAAGGGGGTATGGGCCGGGACCGCGCAGGGGGCACCTGGACGGGGTGGTCCCGTGTGCAGCTCCTCGCTCCGCAGCTACTGCCGCTCCCCAGCACGGGCAGCGGGGACGGGAAAGTCTGGCTCCACTGCTTCCCGTTGCCAGGACACCTTGGCGTTCAAACCTGAGCCGGGACCAATCAGCCCCGGGGCTGGGGAGCACCAGCTCCACGTCATCCGCCACCGGCGTTTATCGGAGCGAAAAAGCGTGACAGCGGTCACACAGCCCGCGGGGAGCTGCCTTTGTGCGGACCGGGCTGCCCCCGCCCCGGCCGCTCGCTGGAAGCCTCTTCTGCCAGGCTGTGCAAAACAAAAGAGCGGCGGCGGAGGGAAGGGGGAAGAGCTCTTCGCACGTGCTCTTCCTGCAGCTCCAGCACAGACCCTGGCCGTCACCTCACCTGGGAGAGACGGCACCCAGGTCACTTCTGCCCAGGAGCAAAGGAGCTTCCTCAGCGCTGGCAAGGGGGCTCCTTGTGCCCCCAGTGCAGCCCCCTCCATCTGCATAGCTCTGCTCCAGACCACGGAGCATGGGCATGGACCCGCGATTCACAGCTTCAGGGTTGCTTTTGAGCTCAGATGCAGTGG
The DNA here is from genome assembly GCA_025447955.1 of Psilopsiagon aurifrons. Lineage (NCBI taxonomy): Eukaryota > Metazoa > Chordata > Aves > Psittaciformes > Psittacidae > Psilopsiagon > Psilopsiagon aurifrons. The sequence continues at coordinate 18,017 of JAOEHY010037965.1, forward strand.
TAAGGGCACTTTTTCTCGCAGCCAGGCCCTGCAAGATGTTTTGTATACAGCCCAGAACAGCAGCCCTAAACCCCTGATGAGCCCAAGGGACTCAGGTACATAACACAGACAGACCATCGTTGGTGCTGTCTTCCCTGCTCTTCAGCTGCTGCCAAAGTGCAATGTGGGTGAAAGAAGCAGCGTTGTCTTTGTTCGTGCAATGCCAGCGGTGGAAACCGGTGCATTTTGGTTGCCCTCAGCTGGAGAGGGTTAGACCCACCAGGATTCCCCCCAAAGTAGGGTAGGTCCAGGTGCCTGAGCCAATACTGAACATCACTTTGGTGGTGCTGGTAGGGGGGGTGGACAAGAGGGATGACAACAGGGACAGAGGTATCCTGGCAGAGCTCCTCCCCTCGAGCCACTTCAACCATCCAACCCAGGAATCTATGTGGATCTCTTTCCTGCTCATGGGGCAAAATTGCAGGATAACATCCCCCATGCCAAAAGCAGATGCTGAAAGCCTGGGATAAGCATACCTGGCTCCTAACCCTGCTGCCAAACACCGATTCTCCCCAGAAGAAGACAACTGAGATTTTGCCTGGTCCCAAGAGAGGAGCACTCTGGAGAAAGGAACCACAGGATCAGCTACGTGTGGTGTTCTGCCAGAGTCACATCTCCATTATACCATCCCCCAAACACTCATTTCACTTTGCTAATTATCTACACTGCCAAAGCGCAATCCACTTCTGTGGCTGGCACTTGGATTGGTCTGCTTGTCACCCAGTGCTGACAACAATTTATGAATCCAGGCTGGCTCCTCACCCTGCTCTGCTCCGCAGGAGGATGCACATGAGCTGTAGCAGGCTTTTCCCAGTGGACTTGTGCAGCATCAGGCAATCAGACTGCTTTCCTGCCATCAGGCTTAATGCAGCACCTCACGAATGAAGTATGATTGAACTAAGGACATGTTCTGCAGAAGATGGCCCACATGAGGCTGTAAAGGACTTCAACTCATTCGTTTTCAGGATATACCTGCAGTTAATTTGTGGTGTCTTTATGAAGAAGACAAAAGCACAGGGAGGTGTCCATGTGCCTCTGGGGTTGCTCTGCTCTTCCTTGGCATCAGATTCCACCTGTGCTGGTAGGACCATTGTTACAGACATCCCTTCTTTGGCTCAGATATCAGATTTCTCCATTGACTCAGTGGAGGAGAAGGGAAAAAACAATCACAGAAAGCGATGGGATGGATTTCTCTCCCTCATTACCTCCATCATCCCAATTACAAAGCTTGGGGACAATGGCACCTGTCAGGCAGGGCTGCAGCCCCACCGGCACACACAGTGCACAACGGTGAGAAAACAACATTTCTGGGGGTCTTCCCAAAGGGAACAGGCAACGTGGTAAGACATCAGGTGCATATCAGCATGGAGCCAGGTGGGTATGGGCAGCATCCTCACCAGTGCTGTCAGCGCTTGCAGCAGCAGGACATGAGGGCTGGACAAAACTGCAGAGCACTAAGACCTGGCTGGCTGGGCATTGATGTGGTGTAGAAACATGGCAGTGAGCTGCAATGTTGCACCCAATCAAAAGGCAAATGGCCAGCCCAGGCCAGCAGTTGGACATAAGGCTGTGGCTGTCAAAATTGCTGAGCTGGGTTTGTGTCAAAATTGCTGAGCTGGGTTTGTACCAGCATTGCTCTGGTGGAGAAAAGAAAGAGCCATTTCTGCACTTCTTGCATATGATTTAGAAGAGGTCCCCTTTATCCTCTACCCATCTGTCCCCACCCAAGCCAGCAGTGAATTTCCAGCCCCCCAACTCAGGATCTCTTGCCTCAGGTTTTAATGTCAGCACCTAATCTTGGGTTCCAGTCTCCTGGGGAGATTCTCAGTCAATGATAAAAATACACTTGAGAGTGACTTGTCTCTTAGGTGGCTGACTCAGCCCCTAGAGATGCCATCTCCCTCCTCTGGGTAGGCAGGAGCCAGGGATAACCAGGCATAGTCAACTGCATCATGTTACATGGGAGAAAAGTCCTGCCTCTGGGCAAAGTCAAAGGATATGAGATACCAAAATACCCCAGAGGACCTGGTCTCACTTCTTACCTAGGAGCTGCCATGGACCAGGCCCACACATGTTGTCCAGGCACTGGCATCACTGGTGGATTGGGCGAGTGAGCTCAGCTCCCTCCTCCAGGACTCACCAGCAACTTCCAGAGCTGAAGACAATGCGGATGCTGCTGCCAGCACAGGAGGGAGAGCAAATCCCCTTTTGCACAGCTCTCCTGCAGCTGAGCTGTCAGCAAAGCTATTGTGCTGCTGGACAGCACACATCCATCCCGACAGATGGGTCATCTGACCATAGTCCCTTTGAAAGGGTTACAATGGAAAAAGGTCCCAGCAGAAACCTCCTCCACCATGTCACTATGAGTCATCGCATGACAAGGCTAAAAGATAGCTTTGAAATGTGCCAAACTAACTCAGTGATGGGGCAGAGTGAACTCAGCCAGTTTACCATCCAGGCCAGCAAGTGGGTAGCCTTTTCCAGGGTCCAGTGCCTCAGTTTTGCCCCTTCTTGCTTCTCCAAATCAGAACTTCTCTGTCTGTTGTCTGTGCAGATGTGCACTAGCATCAGTGGCTGTGGATGGGACACACACTGATGCACTGGCATGATAAGACTGCATCTGGATACAGCAGCTAAGTGCAAATTCCCTAAAGTGGTTCTTCCTTTGGGAGCTGCCCAAAATCCCCAGCTAGACAACACCAGAGCTGGTGGGCTGGTGAAAGCAGAGAAATAAATCAGCTGTTTCTGGAGCGGCTGGAAGAAGGCCCAGCAGTTATTGACTCAATTCTTCATTTGCTGCATGTTTGAGTAAAGCAATTCAGAACTGTCCCACCAATTCAGATTTGCACAACAACATTTGTCACAAAACTCGGGAACTTGGTCCCTCTTCCCTAGCAGATTTATTCTTCTGAATCAACCTCTAAGTTACAACAATACAATGACCTCGGCCTACGATGACCAAAGCCCAAACCCCTCAAATTCTAAAAGCCACAGTTTTTGCTATCACTTTTCTATGGAGAAGAATACCCTATGTGAATATGCCCAAGACCCAATTCCACATCTCACCCTTTCCTTGGATAGTTAATATTATAAAAGAAGATGAAGAATAAAGTAAAATTAAGAGTAAGTGCATTTGACAAGCACATTTGGAAAAAAAGATGAAAAACCCCTTGCATACCCCTTTAGCACTTGGAGAACCAGGAAAATGCCAGCGGTGAGGAGGAGAGTTCTGTTGGCTCTGCCAGACTGGGGAATGGTGTACAGGAAGATAGCCATGACCCCCACTTTTCCACATGGGAGCTGCACCCTTAGAATAGACTTGAAGTTGTATATTTTCCCTATCCAATAACACCTCCAACAACCTAAGCCCATCTCTGCCCTCCCGCATCACCTGCTCTCAGGTGATATCTCTTCTTTACCATATTTTTGGCTTAGTCTATGTCTTAATTAGACAAACTCCTCCAAGGTGACTCTCTCTCTCTCTTTCTATTCCTCTGAAGGGTTTTCCTTCCCCATCAGATTTGTTTCTCCACATGTCCAGGGGGAATTTTAATGAGGATAAACACACGTATTCATGCACATCTCCATCTCCGTATCTGTCTCATGGGTAAGATGCAAACCCTGCTGTGAATAACAGCTTTAACCATGGCAACCAACATTACAAAACCAAAGGCACCAAGGTTGTAAGAACGCTGGAAAAAAACATGAAAGGAGGAGAGGGACCAGGTCCCTCAGGGCTCATCAGAAGCCAGGCACCTGGATCTGGGTTAAGCAGCCAGGTAGTAGGGATGTGTATACCCTTTCTCTCTCCTTTTCCTCCCTTTGTACTTACATCTCAGCTTTTTGCTAAGCAAAGCACTTATTCCACCACCAGGCTCGAATGACTTGGAGTAGAGCTTGCTCCACTGGGCCCTGGGTTGCAAACAAGATATGTTACAAGTGAAAATCCCATCTGCTTGAAAATCACAGCACTGCATCACTGCGTGGCCTGACATTAAAAGCAGACCAGTGGTGTGATGCTATCGTCTCAGCTCTATTCTCCCCCTGCGAGCTGAGCTGCATGGCTCAGGCTATGAAATTAAACATCTCCTTCTTTGGATATGGGGTACTCAACTCTCATCCATGCCAGACCAGATCACCATCTCACCTGTGCTTATAGGATAGCTTTAAGCATTCCTTCTGCCTGGATAAATCAGAGCACTATTTTCCTGTGTTTGCATCAATTTACTCATGGAGAGTACAAATTGCTGGTATGGAGAACTGAGATCATTGCAGCTGTACAGAGAGCACCAGTTGGATCATTCTTGGCATGCTCAAAGCCTCCAGTGAAGCCCCTGACCCCATTGTGTGAGGCACTGCATAGAAAAGACCCCATCCTGCAGAGCTTGAGCTGAAGGAGGAAGATTGATAGGAAGTGGAAGACAGCATGTTGTACGATTTGCATTTTCCAGAGAGGATGTAGAGAAGTGGAAGGGTTGGGAAACCTGCACTCAGTCAGCCCAGATGCCCATGCCAGAGCCAGAAGTGGATGCAGCCCCGCTGCTCTATCACCTCTCTGATGGCTGCCAATACTTTAAGACATAGCCAGAGACACAGGACTGACACCTGGTCTTGATGGACTGGGCTATCCACTGAGGTGGGAGGCAAACCACAATTTTTGGGTTGAAATGGGCTCATCCAGTTCTAACCCCCCTGCCACGGGCAGGGACACCTTCCACTAGACCAGGTTGCTCCAAGCCCTATGCAACCTGGCCTTGAGCACTGCCAGGGAAGGGGCAGACACTGCTTTTTTGGGCAACCAGATGGAGCAGTAGCCTTTTGCTAGCCACTGTTAAAATGTCATTGTTTCTGGATGATTTTGACCCTACAGTGTCCTCAAACCTTCTTTTAAAGGGTGATGTAGGTTGTTTTGCTTAGTGTTGGTTAAACCCCAACAAGTCTTTGTAGCCTGCAAAGAGTGAAAGAGATGGTGATGAAGCACACTATCTACTGACAGCAAGACTGGAGATGGCAGCTGTTGCTTGGGAATGCTGTACCCATGCAAATTAGGGAGATAAGGTAAATCAGAGCACCAAGAGAACAGCACCTTCAAGGGTAACCGGTTAGCAAGGTGGAGGAGTGCCAAAGGGTTAAAGGGTTTTACTGAATCCAAAGAGGAGATTAAATGGATCGGAGAGTAAAAATCCAATTAGGTGATCTAACAGGAAGAAGCCAAGCCCTGAAACAATAAAGATAATAGTTTCAGCTGCCAAAGAAAAGATTAGAGTTGAGTGATGAGCGCGAATCTGTGATGGGGCCAAGAGGAAGGACAGATCATTGGGGGGAATAAAAATTATCATTCCTTAAGACAGAATCGCATTACAGCCTTACCTGCTGCAAAGTTCATCTCCGGACCCAAACTGTGTTCTTGCTTTTATAATAGGCTGAATGCCTGCAAAGAAGTTTGAAGTTCTAGTTGGAGTCTGTCTGACTTATCAGCATGAAATAAGCCAGGAGATAATTGACCACAGTGAGGTTTGTTTGCTTGCTTTGCTTTACTGTGTTGTAAATACGTTTTACCTGGGATAAAAGCAAAGGGCAGAAGCTGGTACAGCACTAAACATGCTCTTCTCAGCTCTTGGGCAACACCAGGCTCTCACCTATGGTCCTTACGCACCATGGGGTCTCTGCAGGAAAACAGAGGAGATTTAGCACTGGGAGGATGACTTTGCAGTCAGGAGACAGCCCAGTGTACACAAAACCACCTCAGAGATGTCACCTTTACACTTCAGAGGGGAAAGAGTCCTGAATACCAAAAAAGAGACTTTCTATATATATATCATAACAAGCAGGTTATGCATGGTGTGTGGTGCCAATTGCTTCAGCAAATGGGATCACAGGAGCTGGCACAGCCTGAGGCCAACAGCAGCATCTGGCGTGAGTGCTGCGGAGCAGGCACGCTTGCCAAGCCACTCCGCTGACCTGTACCCCAAAAGGCTCCTCTTTGCTGCCTCAGACCCAAAATATAACAGGGAAACACGGAGAAGGGGATGAAGGAGGATCAAAGGTCTGGAGGAGCTCCCCTGCAAGCAAGGACCTGTGCAGTCTAGAAAAGACATGAATGAAGATGTTATGGTAGAGGGCAACAAAATCATGCATGGCCCAGAGAAGGATTATAGGGATTGGCTTCGCTGCCTCTTCCCAGTGCAAAACTGGGGCTGTTTTCAAAGCACTCAGGTCCCTGTGTAGTGGGGAACAGATCTGGGAACTCCTTGCCCAAGGATGCCATCAGCTGCGAGCATTTGCATGGGTTCATGAAAAGACTGGACAAACTGGTGGAGAATAAAGAATCACCCAGGTTAATAAATACAGACACATGCTGTATAGGAAGCATGGGGGCTTTGCTCTTGACCTGTGTTAGTAGAGAATGGTGAGGGGACATACGGGTCTCACTCCTGGAGGAGAAGACAGGAGGTGGAATCGAGGGAGTGCTAAGCAGCATGTCCTTGAGAGCACCTACTGTTCCTTGAAGGCTCCCTAGGAAGCTAAGCAATTCAGAACCTTGGTCTGACATGGTATAGGTTTTCTCCTTACTCATGGCTAAGCAGCAAAGTGGATCCCAGTCTTGTCCCATTAGGTTTCTCAGGTTCAGAACTCTTCTACAGCTGATCACCAGGAAAGCCTAACAGCAAGTGATTTCTCCATGTAGTGTGTCCTCAGGTAGCCTTTGATGTAGGACTAACCTGTATCAAAGAAACTAAGCTTCAGCCTCAAACGTCTTACTGCTACAGGATGATTTGTTATACTCAACAGAAAAAGAGGTCTTTCCACTGAAGAATTTCATCAAGCCTACAGAAAGTCATCCATCTTTATAAGGTTGAAGCTCCATCTCCAAGCTCATGCAGCGCGTGGTTTTGTTCCTCCACCATCAAAAGCCCGCTGCTCATGATAGACAGCATAAAGTCTCCTTCCTCCAACCCGCTTGTCAGATGGGAGCACTTTCAGCAGTGCCAGCTCCCAGCTGAGAAAAGGAAACCTTTGCCAGCCCCATGCCAGCCCCCAGGGCAGCAGGTCCTCCTGCCAGCTTCACAAGTGCTGAACCATGTGTAATATTTGCTAGCTCAGGCAGCTGCAGAGCTTTAATGTTTAATGAAGTCTGCACAGGTGTGGGGGCAGGAGACAGCTTACTGAAGCTAAACATGTGCTCATTGTTGTCTTTCCCATGTGATGTCTTCCTTGACCATCCCTCTGACCTTCCCTTCCTCTGGATACACACGACGAGGGACATCATGGCAAGCCAGACACTGCGGTTTCGCTTTTATGGCTTTGTGGAATCACCAACCCCAACAAAAGTTACCAGGCAGCAGCCAAACCCATTTGGTCTGTGTCTTGTGCCTGTTGGGAACCACCTCATCTTGGCCAAAAGGATGATACAACCTCACAGAGAGCTCTTTTCAGGTTTTCATGAAGCCAAAAAATGCCAGTGCCTCCCCAGTGCTTACACTTCACTATCCAGTGTTCACCTCAGGGACCCCAGCCCTGAGGCATGGTGCAGCGGAAGCTGTGATAAATCCCTGTGCTGCCAGGACAGCCTGGGAAGCCAATGGCAGAGGAAAACACTCCTTGAGCTGGAGCCGCTGCACTGGCAGCGCAGGATAAAAATCACACTTAAGCCAAATGTTAATGAGATGGCACAGGCTCTGGGCAGGATTTGTACTTTTTTTCCTCCTGGATTAAGCAGTGGCATGTGAGGACTGTGGAGCTGAATGGCTGACAGCTGAAGGTTAACATCAGGTCAACAAGCCCTTTTTCTCTGCCTTTCAGCCCTAAGACCCTGAGGCAGGGGGGTCACCTGGAGCCAACACTTTTAGAAAGGCAGTTCTCCTTTCTTTCTGTCCTTTTCCCTTTCCTGCAAACAAGCTGCCTTGGGTTTGAAGGACCCCTCGGTCGCTGCTTTGCCATGGGCTGGCAGGATGTGGGAGCCCCGGGAAGCCACGGCTCTTCTCTCATCTGAAGTCCATTGGTCTCTTTCCCAGGAAGAGCTCACTCCTACACTCCTGCGAGTGTCTGCAGGCACCTGAGCTGTGCTGGGAAGAGCAGGCTGCAGCTCTGGACTGCGCAGCTGATCCCCTGGTGACGATGCCAGGCAGGCTCTCGCAGACTGACTCAGCCACCCGCACGTTTCCCTGTACCGGGCTCTGGTGCCTCTTCTCCAAAGCAAAGGTCATCACTTGTCCCCCCACCACCCCCGTGGTGCGTGCCAAGACGGTGACATCCCCAGAGGAGCAGTGGTTTCTGTTTGATCACCTGGGTGGTACCGCAGCTCGGCGCAACCAGTGGAGTGTTTCTGCTGGTGCTGCTGCGCAGAGGGATGTGGACTGTCCGGGCCTGCACCCAAACCCACCCAGTCTCATCAGCAGCGTTAAGGACAGTAGAGCAAAACACAGTACCTTATAAAGCTCTTCTTTGCAACGTGAAGTTAGCTGACCCAGCAGCTGCTTTGGAGGGGGGGCTTTGGGGCAGCTTCCCCTGTGCAGAAAAGTCACTTGTGGGACCTGCTTCCTAACAGGATCCAGCTGGGCACTGGGAGAGCTCCGGGGGGGAGCAAGGCTGTCAAAACTAAACCCAGCTGAGCGTGTTATGGAGATGAGAAAAGATTCCTCAACCCTTCCCACTATCTCTGCTACAGATGCATCAATCCCAAGCAGTCAGAAGAGTACCAAGCAGCTTGGAGAAAAGGGAGAAGGAAGGGAACAGGAGTTAAAACAGACCATAAACTACCACAGATACTTCTGCCATTGCCTTCTGGCCACTGCTTCAAGCCTTGTTAGTGCTCAGAAGTTGCACTAATTTACAGCTATTGGAGTAGTTAAAGTGGAACAACTTTCCCAGTCATTTCTTGGGGCACACAGGTGTCTATTTCCCCGTAAAACTAAATCAGAACCCTTTACATTAGCACAGCTTATTTTGCCTGGGAAGGAGGGACTGGTACAAAATGCTTAGAAGAGGTGTTTATATCAAGCGTTGCACCCCTTAAAAGGCAGAAATGTTTCACTTTCAAAGCAGCGGCAGCATGTCTGACTGGTGTTGTATACCAATAAAAATGTTGGGAAATGAATCCCAAATAAATAAGACTGCTAATCTGGATTAGTGGAGCCATGGTATATCTTTTTTGACTCTCGTGTGAAATTCTGAGTAAACACTCTTAATTCAGGCTAACTTTTAATTCATAAAAAAGAAAACACTTAATCAAGCCAAAGTGAGCATTAGTCCATTATGTTCCGAATGACGCTGCCACTACAACTCTCTGCTGATTTTATATTGCCTGTCAGAGCCACAGCAGAACAGAATCATCTGGGAGTTCCCCTGGGCAGCCAAGAAATCCTCTGGTCTGTGAGGGGGCCCTGGGGGCAGTGGTGATATATCCAAGCCTTTTCTTCAGCCCTGGTGCTGCAAACAGAAGCGCAACTGCTTGAGCAGAGAAATGGCCCTTTTGGGCTCTCCAGTCTCAACATCTTCCTATCTCCATGGTCCCTGTTGTCCTTTGAGAGGGCTTAGGAAGGGAATTGCTCACTGTTCCCCACAGGGACCCAGAACCACAGGGATCAGTTCTCAGAGCTTTTTCAGAACTGCATGGGTGCATATTAATGTTATGCATGTGCCCAGTGCTGGAGTTTACTGCACACAGCAGATACAGACCCCAAAATTGTACCTTGCCAATCACTAGGTGGTTGTCCCTCATCACTTGTAAGGCAATAAGGCATCTTTCCTGAAGCCAGCAGCAGCTTGGGACATTTGGGCACCCCAGCCCAGCCAGAAACAGGAAGGGAGCAATCAGCATCTGTGTCCCACAAGGGCAGAGAGGAGGAAGCATGGCCCTGCTCGGCTCCAGCCCATAGCCCCACAGCAGAGATGGGCACAGGAGCAGCCAGCACCAGCCCCATTCATCAGCCTTTGGGCAGGCTGAGGGCAGAGAACAGCCAGAAGGGGGGCTGAGCCGAGCCTGATCCACACAAGAGGCTGCAGGGACTTGTGAGCCACCCCTCTGCCCATAAACCTGCATTAACAGCCTCTTCCTCTTTATTCTCTTCCAGTGTCAGGCAAGTCCCTGGTGAGAGCCAGGGTCTTTGTGAAAATCATCCTCTGAAGGTGTTTTTGTAAGGGCCCATTTAGGCTTCTCAGCCTAAGCTGCTCCGCAATGGGCTTCTTTCTGAAACTGTTTTGCAAAGCAGGTCTGCTCCACACGGGGAAACGCTGAGGAGACTGACAAAGAGCCAGGAAAACATACCGACATGAAATGTACTGGCTGCTCCCCAAAAGAGCTGGGCTCTGGGGGCAGAGTGGGAAATGAGGGCTATTGATGACCAGCAATGAGAGGTGGCAATTGGCAAGAAGCACCACAGAGACACTGGGGGACAGGTCCAGAGGGACAGGACAGCGACAGCCTTCATCTTCACTCTTTCCCTGAGATACACTTGTTTTTGAGACCACGCACCAGTTTTGCCTGGCAGGGGGGTGCTGGTGCGGCAGTGAAGTGCATGGGAGACTACAAGGACATGCAATCCACAGCAGATCTTATTATCATGCCCCGTCAGCAAGGCTGATCAGACCAGGCATCTCCAATGCAACCAAGACCGTACAGTGAAGCACTGGATGAACAGCAGCCCCCATTGCTCATGTATTCCACCTGATTCTTGCTTTTGCTCCAGCAGGTGAGCAAGTACAGGCTCTTCCCTGCCATCACCAACAGGGATTTGTTGAAAGTGAGCTGTGTGAGACTCATCCAACCTCCTCCCACTGTGGACCCACCAACTTTGCAGGGAGAAAAAGCAGGAGACAATGTATTTTGCAGTTAGTAAGACTTTAGGCATTGTTATGGATAAAATATTCTCATAGGTAAGCCTGGGGAACGGTTATAGAGGTGAAAAATACAATATAGGGGTTGCCCAGAGTGAGCACTGGCTGCTCAGGTCAAAACAGAGGGGGCCCAAAATTGTTAATGTGTTCAGGTATTCAGTTTGGAGCTGAGAGCAACAGGAGGAATGGCCAGCACACCTGAGAAAGGGATTATGATGCAAAATGGTCTTGAGAAATCAGAGAAAGAAGCTGGAGAAAACCCCACAGAACATTATTCAACAGAAGTGAGAGGTGAGATGGGATAATAGGTTGGACAAACAGAGGGTGGGCAGAGTTGTCCTAGCTGGAATAATCAGTTGGATAAATACAGATGAGAGAAATCACTTCTATACAGAATATGCTCTGGATCATAATCCATGTTATGGGTCAATCACGTCATGGCAGTCGGTGTAAAACAGGCATGGTCATCTCTGCTCTGTGATGGTGATGCTTTTCAAAGGAGGCAACAAACGCCAGAAGGGAGCTGCTCAGTTAGATGGGTCGAGTATTTCCATTTATATCAGTGACTCTCAGCCTCGCACAGTGTCATTGGCCATTAAAATGATGAGGCTTTTCCTAGAGCTACCAGTGTGGAGATGAGCCTAGGGAATTATTCCATTCTGGCATGCCAAAGACACAGACTGCAATTTCTCTTCTGACTCCTACTCATCCCGCCTCGTGGAGATCAGATTAATTGTGGCACATGATCAAAGAGATTGAAATGAAGAAACCAATAACAAAGTGGCTGCAGTTACCCTGCTGCAAAGCTTGGATGGAGATAAGGACTGTAGTTCTGCTGTGAATTAGCCTGGGCTTGGAAAGGTGAGGGATGCAGCGCTAACCCCAAGTGTTCTTATCCTAATCAATGCCCCAGCTGCCCTGTTTCAGTGAGGAGTCTGCTCTCACATTTCTAGCTTCAAGCAGAAAACTTCACCGCCTTTTGAGAGAGTAAAAGCAAAGTGCAAGACCCTCGAAAATGAGCAGAGTCACAAAGAGGCTTCGCTGTATGGCTGATGCACGTGGCAGCTGAAGCTCCTGGGCACGAAGCCCAGCCCTGGGTCACGGTATATGGGCCAGCTGCAGCCCCTATACAGCACCTTCCTCTCCAGCTGAGCTCCAGTAACCCACCGTAAATGGGCCCCTAAACCTATCACCCCCCTCATGGCACAGAACAGGTGATTTCATGGAGGGTTAGCACCTGCCAAGAGAAATTTGGCAGTGTGGGGCACGTGTACCACTCTTCCTCCTCCTCCTCTTTCTCCTCCTCCTTGCCCACTCCCGGCATGCCACCCACAGCCCCCGCCGGCGCCGAAGCAGAGCCAGATGGAGCTGCCAGCTCGCCTGTACGAGATGGCACAGGCTGCTCAAGCTGCCTCTTCCTGGGGCTGCCTACTCCCGTGTGGGAGGTGTAACTGAGGCACGTGTTGCTTCCCCAGTGAGTGGTCCTCTGGCATGTCCCAGTGCTGCCAGCACCAGCACTGAAGCCTGTGCTTGGGTCTCTCAGAGTATGAAGCATCAAAGCCAGCTCAGATAAGCACCACATCACATCTTCCAAGTGCCCTCTGGATGGGGAAGAATTCAAGACAGAGTGTTGGGGCTGCTGGCCTAAAAGCAGAGGGATGCAGTTTTTCATGGTTACCTTTGCACCTCTGTGGCACAAAATCCTCAGCCACAAACCCTGACCTTGCCCACTGCCACACTGGAGCAGTGCCAGCAGCATCATTCCCAACCTGGGAAGCAAAATTCCTGGGAAGACCCTCCTTCTTGCAGACTCACAGCTTTGGGAGGATCATGAGAAAGAGCATCCACCCCTGTCCCTTAGAGAGACCTGCCCCATGCATCCTGCAGTATCCACTGCCTGCAGGGACAGGCTGGCTGATGCCACTGCTGTGGTACACATCTCTGAGTGGAAATGAGGTGAGAAGAGCCAGGACCACTGTGGCAAATCCCATCCCTAAATAAAACCCTGCCTTTAACCCCCAGCATTTTGCTGTTTCAGTAAAGAGAAGCACACATGAGGGAGGAAGAACAGGCGGTTTGCCTGCACCCCAGCTTCCCAAAAAATGAATTCAGGTGCTGGCCACACAGCAGATACTTGCCTCACATTACCATGGGGCTTTGTCACTGTCCCAAGCCCACTGTAAGTGGGCTGGGCATGTCACCTTTGGGAGATGGGAAGCAGCAGGTATAGGGTCACACAGGAGCAGGCAAGCATTGGATTTGCACCGCCTGGGGAGTGGAGCACAGCCTTCAATGGGCTGGGTGAGTGCAAAGCAGACTCTCACATCTCACTACCATTGGCACAGATCAGGCTGTCTTGACACATTTCTGGGGAGCTTCATCCGTGCTGGAGATGAGCTTCTGGCCTCAGCAGCTTGACTGATGGGGGGCAGGCAGGGATTGTCAGCGAGGCAGGGATTTCTTCGGGGAGGGGAGCAGGCAGAAAAACCTCTTCCTGCTGTGTTTTCACGCTGAGCTCTCATCAATCAAATGGACAGTAGGCAGAAGTCTCTTGTAAAGAGAGAAGAAAACCCCTTTCACACCCAAAGCAGGAGGGCTGGATACTACCCTGGGCCCCAGGGATGCTGCATGGGGGGCAATCACCTCCTTGGGCGTCTGCCAGGATGAGATGTGATGTGGTGCATTGCTGAGGATAGCACGGCATGCCCAGCAGGGGCTATGGGCTGTGTGTGCATGTGTCAACACAGCTGGAGCAGCATGCAGCACAGGACAGTGAAGAGGACCTCCAGGCCATAGGCAGGCTCCTTGCTCTTCTCTTATCTCTTCAGCAAAGCCATCTCTGGGGTCAGCCCAGGCAAACACAAGATGCAACCTTTAATTACATGAGTCTGGTTTTGCAACTAGTGTTGCTCACCACCGAAGAGCTGTGTTTGGCCTTCTTGGCCCTCCTCTGCTCTCCATCTCTGCACCATTTTTAGCCCAGTTGGCTGCAGCCCGCAGTGTTGGGCTGCTACCAAAGCAGCTGAGCCCAAGAAGCTGTTTTTTCCTGTAATGACTTTTGCACTGCCAGTGTTGCACGGAAGGCACTGCATTCATCTAAGAGATGGGGACTTGGTCCACCAGCTATGACGGTGGCCGCTGCCACATCATGTCTAAGGCCACTGTCTCTTCCAGCGAGGTGTCTTAGGAGGTACCATCCATCACGAGCAATGGTGGTGGTTGTCAGCTGCAGCAGACCTCACAAGTGACACCAGATACATGACAATAAAACAAACACACAAGAAAATCCCTTTCACCCCCACTCCACTGGCCTTTGCCCAGGACGCGGGCTGCATCCCTTTGCTGGCTTAGTCTTCTCCATGGTAACAGATGGATGATGCAGCCACATCCCCCTTGGTGATGCTGGGGCAGGCAGGAGCCAGATGGCAACAGAGGGGAGAAGGGTCCAGATCCTCCCAAGTGGCAGAAATCACAGGAATCCCTGATTGCCAGAGCCAAGACGCTGACCTGGAGCTGTGGGAGGGAGGGAAGGTGGAGGCGCGTGGCTCTGCTGAGCCTGGAATAGAAGAGCAGCTGCTGAGTTATCGCTTGTAATTATTACAGCATATGGCAGGGAAAGAATAGCTCTCAAGGGGAGAAAAACAAATAAGGAAAAGGCGGGATGCTGCAGGGTTGAGCCACAGGGAAGAGCAGCACTTGGCACTGTGGCAGGTCCCCGCCTGGTGACAAGGTCATCAAGGGATGTGGCTGGGAGAGCTCTTCCTCTCTGCATCACTGGCAGGAATTTGGATACATGTATTTGCATCCACAGACCTAGGTACTCACCTATCAGACACGGTGCCCGCTGCCCATGCAGGGGCATGGGTATGCCAGGGAGAGTGTGACACTGGTTGGGATGTTACAGAGGGATGGAGCCTGGCATGCTTGTCCCTTCTCCCATGCATGATTCTGCTGCTTGCTCTGCAGTTTGGCAGGAGATATCAGCTACTGTGCACAAGTTGGGCAGTGGGGCTGCAGGTAGCCAGTGGTAACGCTGGAGCACAAAGTGCCGGCACACCACAGTTCGAAGGGAGAGCACCCAAATTTCTCATCTATGATGCTGCGCAGGGAGATGGTGATGACAGCATGAAGCATCGCTGCTCACACCAGCCCCTGCAAGATGAGGGAGAAGTGTGTGGAGCCAGAGCAAACTGGCAGGATGCACCAATGAGCCCCAGCAAACCAAAGCAGAGCAAATAGGGGAAAGTCTCAGGGTCAGGTCCTATACGGGACAGCCTGCTCAGGGAAGCCATGCAGCAGGGGAGAGGTGGCATGCAGCAGTGCTGGGAGAAGCAGGGAGACTTGGAGGTGATTAAGAGTCTGAGAATGAGGAGCAATGGCAGCCTCTCTGGATTTCCACTGCACTTGGCAAACACACATTGCGTCCCCTCCTGGCTGTTATTCTGGCTTTTGTCATTCAGAAAAAGACAAAATGACACCAAGACTTTGGAAATGTGGAGCCACTGGCAGCCGTGCCAGCTGCATCCCACGCTCAGGCTGTGGCATGGGGACGAGGAGCTGCCGAAGGATGCTCCCCCCAAAACCAGCCCAATCTAATGATATCTAAGCAATTCCTTGTCTTAAATTTAGATTGCTGGAGGTTGGGAGAGCATTTGGGACCCATTTTGACGCTCATTTGTCCTGTGCAACAGGCACTTAGCCGAGAGATGGGGCAAGACAAGGAGGAGAAATTACTTGTCCTGTTCCTACGCTCTGATGGCTTTTCTATGGGCATCTGCTACTTGCTACAGTTGGAGATGACACAGGGCCAGGGATGAGGGTTTAGGGGGTTAGGATTTAGCCTGCAGAGGTATTCTTGTGCTTCCTTGTATTCACCTCTCTTCTGCGCTTGAGCTGTATTTATTTTCTGTCTGCTGCCTCCTCCCTGACAGCATCATGAATATCCTCAGAGCAGGTGAATTGGCACCTGCCTCCTCACCTAGATCAACACCAGCATGCCCCTGGGTCTCTCACCCCAAGCCAACGTGATCCCATCACAAAAAGCTGGTTGCCTCCATGAAAAGCCTGGGCAGATAGGGAACCCCGGACCCACTGGATCAACAGTGTTCCACGACCAAAGCACACTGCTCCTAGACTGAAGCTACAAGCTTCGAGCAGTGCCTTGTGGAGGTGGGCAGGACAAAGATGTAGGTGGCTGCTGAGCACCTGCTGGTCCCATGGGAGCCTGGGAGTTGCCCTTCAGCTCTGGTACCCTACTTGGAACGCAGCACAGGTAGCTGCTGAACAGCAATGATGCTGCAAATGAAGCCAATGCAGAAACACTGAAAACAGTAAAGATGGTTCAAGCTCCATGGTCCAGAACAGGAATGAACTGCATGTGGCAGCAACAGCCCTAGTGCCCATCAGATAAACCAGTCAAACCCTGCCAGCCTTCTAGGATCCTTGCTGAGGTGGGCACAGTGCTTAGAGAGGGAAGGACCAGCTCTGCAGATAGCACATATAATGCAGCTTGGGTGAAAACTGGGGAGACAACACCAGACTGCACCAGCTGGGAATCTGGCCTGAGGCTTTGTAAACCAGAAAGACTGACCCCAACCCCATGCACCGCAGGGTGCTACTCAGGAGCTTACCTTGGCCACGGGCAGGAGAAAAGGATCCTGCTGCCTTCCTGTGAGGCTGAAATGCTGCTTGACAACAGAAGATGTTAGGATGACCCACCTACACCACTGAACCTAGAGGTGCTCCCCACTGCCCTGACACCTCAAAAGAGAGGGAAGCAGAGAGGCTGGGACTTGCAGCTCCATGCTTGGTCCTCATCTCCTCCATCTATGGTGACCCAGGGGGAGGGAAGGGCTGCAGCAGGGCAGATAGGGACTGTGCCCTGGGGTAGGACACTTTTTGGGGCATCTCAAATGGAAGGATTCTCACAGCTTTCCTGCCAGAGCCTCCCTGGGGGACTGTGCTGGCTGAAGCATGCAGTGGGAGACACAGATCCTGCCAAGACCTGCAAATGGAGGAGGAGTGCTTTTGCAGCTATTGCTATTTCCAGATTGGCCCCGAATTGGCATTGGCTGACTCAGAATAATCAGCGCCCTGCTGGGTGAGCCCTCCTGCAGCCTGACCCCCCCCTGCTGCCCTGGTTCAACCTCCCATGCCCTCCGCTCTTGGCTGAGGGCAGGGTGGCGGTGATGCCAGAGCTGTTCTCATCAGGGCTCAATACCTGGCAGGGAGCAGACACACGTGCACACACAGCCACACGCACATGCGCACACACAGTTCCCCTCTGGCACTTTTGGCCACCATCCAAAATGCCAGCATGACACCACAGCCCCTCTCCATCCCTGCCCCTTTGTGTGGGCAGTGCGGCAGCTCCGGCTCAGGCCTGGCAGCATTCCCATGCAGGCATCCCGTGTGCCCTGTGCTCCAGAGCCTGGGCACACAGACGCATCTCCCTAGGAGGGGGCACAGCGCAGCACAGCCTGACACACCATGCAGTGCTCCCGGAGCATTGTCCACCAGAGGCTGAGAGCTGAGATGGCCAGGCCGGCTGCTGTGCTGCGGGTTCAAAGCCAGGTCTTGTGTGGATAACACCCTTCTTCTCTCCAGATCACCTCAGTTCAGCTGGGCATGGCAAGAGGCAGGATGGGGACACAGCTTGAGATCAAGCCTGCAGTCTAGAGCCTGTTTGCAGCTATGGCCTGTGACAAAAATCAGCTCTTCAAGACATGAAGGGTTGCACATAGCATCATCAGATGCCCTGTAGCACCATGGCTTTTCCATGCCAAGGGAAGGCCCAGGGTGTTCTCCATTACATTTTGTAGGCACTGCAGGTTTCCTAAGGAAGTAATTCCAAATAAATCAAAATCATACGTGATACAGCATGGTGCATTCAGGAGCGTCACACAGGGCCGGAACACTGGATGCTGGAGATGGTAAGAAAGAAAATGCTGAGCCCGGGGAGTGCCGAACACCTCCCAAATGCTCTGGAGCGGTTCATGGCTGGTTTTCGAGACCTTTGGAAAGTTACACTTGTGGGACTCTCTTCTTCCCTCTAGCGTCCGTTTCAAGACGTTCTTCTTGCTCTTCAAATTCAAGCAAAGCGGCGGCTTGCCTGATTGCATGGTTTTACATTATCAACGACACTGCAACTCCCCACCCAGAAGTCCAACATCTTATTTTCTGGTTGACACCTGCCATGCGGGAGGATCCTGTCGCAAGGCCATCACCCCCCGACATGCTTAAAAAATAATTTCAATTCATTTTAGCACAATCAGGCTGAGCTCTAGTTGGGGATGCGCAGGCACAGCAAGGCTCCTGATGGCAATGGGGAGAGGACGTGTCGGTGGCGGATGCTTTGTTCGGTGGACGGGTCAGACCCCATTTGGGCGCGATGTTGTCCCAGCCATGCCCCCTTCAGGATGAGGAAGGGTTGTTTGACACTGCAGTAACTGGCTGGCTGGCACGCAGTCCACACTTCTTTCCCAATTATTTTCTAAAGCTCTGTCTGAGCAGAGCCATTCAGTATGCAGGGCATTACCGGCCACTCCAGCAGAGGGGCTCGCAGGACACCAGCCAAGAGGCTGAGAGGCCTCCTGAGCGGACCGTGCTTTTGCTAACCCACAGCAGAGTCACTTTGGACCACATCCCTTTGCTGCTAGCCCTGCTCCCTGCAGGGCAGCTGCCCCGGCTAACCACGCTCTCCCTCAGCAGCATGTGCTGATGAGACTCAGCTCCCGGCAGAAAGCACTTCCCCGCGGTGCTGATTTATTAATAGCTGGGGGGAGGGGGGTAGTTCTCACCCCTCTCTCCTGCTTACACTCTAGATACCAATTTGGCAGCTGGCAGCGAATCCCATTAAGGCAGCAAGATACTTAAAGCCATCAGCAACTCCTTACAAGAACGAGGGGATGGATGACGGTAATGTACATATGAAACTAGTTGCACCCAACCAAAAGCAAGGATCCCACCGAGATAAATATTAATAGAATTTACAAAGGCAGGGATAGGAATAAGCTCATTCATTAGAGGATTTTGTCCATATTCAATAACCAACACAGAATTTTAGCGAAGGAGCCAGTGACAACAAAACTCAGAGTGAAACTCCCCATATATTTCCCTTCTGGGACAAGAGAACAGAATTCCTGGATAGCCCATCATGCCTGACATTTCCTAATTAGCACACAAAGCCCTGGCTGGCTTTTGCATTTTCTAGATGAGAAAGGTGGAAGGTGGACGAACAGAGGCTAAAACCAGAGAACAATTTCCTCTGTGGATCTGTTACAACTGTGCAGATCTGATCTGCAACAGCCTTATTTACTTTGCTTGTCCTGGAAACTGCAACAGACAACAGCGTGGCAGCCTTGAGGTGCACCCGCTACTGGTGGAGGAGACAGAAAGCCCTTTTTCCAGCCATCAGGTCTGTCTGTGATCACAAGATTGCTTCCTTAACAAGCATCCCTGCTGCTCCAAGCATGACAGCCTAGCTCTGAGTCATGTTATGCATTTAGCTTCAGAGCACATATTCTTGCACATACTACTCAGCAGGCCAGATCACCCAGAAAGGACACAGTGAAGGTGGTATACAAAAACTCAAGCCTCAAACAGAGCTGCCCACCAATGCTTGGCTCTGCCAGCTGCTAAGCTTTCATGTGCTGAGAACTAACAAGTCTTCCCCCATTCCCTGTGCCAGATTCTTGTTTTGGTGGTGGTCATGTGCAGCGACACCGGCAAAAAGTGAATTTTAGGTGCCCGTTTAGGGACACAGGCACTGGTGCTGGATGACACCTGATGGGAAATCCTGCCTGTGCCCACAGTATTGCACAGGATCACATACCTCATAGGTTTTAATGATTTTTGATGGATGAATTCCTCTAGGACTTGTCAAAACTGGACAAATTAGCTTCAATCTCCAAACTATTTTGTAGGAAAAAGTGGTACAAGTATAACTATGATGAGACAAAGTTTTGGTGTTTTCTCTATTACTCTTCTCCTCTATGTTAAGCTGACCAGCAGAAAGGAAACATAAACCAATACATTAACCTATCATGTAATTACTGTTTATCAACTGATTTAAAAATATATCTCTAACATAGTAATTTAAATTGGAAAAAATGCGATGATGCATGGTTTCAGACTGCAACATCAATGAAGTTTTAAGGCACAGTCATTTGGATCAGCATCTCAGTCTGCAGTCACTCAAACCAATGATTTGAATCTTACCCAAATGTAAAACAAATACCCTACTGAAAAAAAGAAAAAGAAAAGGATTATTCCCTCACTTCCTTGCCTTGTCTTTGAGGCAGCATTGCTCAAAATTATTCAGTCATATGAAATTAGAAAGTCTATTTGGTCTAAAAGCCAGAGATGGGATGCCTGACTCTAAAGGCACATGCGGAGGATGTTCTTGACACCTGCTTACATGCTAATGACATTCCAGTATGCCTCTATCCATAGGAAGCAAGATAAATCCTTCCAGGGAGCTACGGAGCAAACAAATATGTTAATATTAGAAGCCACTTGTCAGCATTATCTCTCATAGCAATGTAGGCAACAAGACCCTCAGACACCTGTGAATGGGTGAGCTCCTGTGGGGGCATAAGCTCTGAAAACACCCGACCTTCCTGGGCTGCTCCTCAGGCCAAGCACACTCCCTTACAACCCTCTGCAAGCTCCATGCTCTGCTTGGCTCAGTGTCCCTGCCTGACTCACAGAGCAGAGCATAGTGAAATGAGAGGAAATAACACTAGCACTTGCTCTGTTTTAGTGAACGAAGGCTGCAAAAATAACCATGTTTGTCTATAATAAGAGGTTGATTAGCTCTTCTGTTGATCAGCAGGTGCTCTTTAAAGAAAGCAGTTCTGGACCAGCTGTAGCCTTAATTGAGGCAAATCACATCATTTGTTTGAACTGCTCTACTTGCACAGCTCTGCATTTAGCTTGCAGAAGAAGCTGAAAGAAGATAGCATCAATCCTTCAAGACTGCTGTGTATGTGGATCCAACACATACTGCCACCTAGGTATCTTCTATGGCTGGGGACTTCTCTTCTGAGACGTTGAGGAACTGGGTCTGTATGGCAATGGCTGCAGCATGGCCCTGGCAGTCAGGGGCCAAGCAGTGTTCATCAGTCCAGACCTCTGTGAGGCTTTTGTGGATGAGCAGACAGCTGGCTGATGGTGGTTGATCTCTCCAGGAGGGCTCTCATCCACAATGGGCCTGAGAGAAAAGAGAGAAGCACTGTGGTGAAATTGCACTCAGAGTCTGGATATCTGCATTCTACCCACCAGCTCTGCTGTCTCTCGCTCTGAAAACTCAACTGAAAGCTGCCAGGCTTGGGAGCAGCAGAAGACACACCAGCTTCCCACACAAGGCATGTACTCTCTGCCTATACTGCTCTATAATGCCTATGCTCACTTCAAAATCAAAGTGTCATTCACAACTCCTCAGTTTTATTTCTTCAAAGAAGCAACAAGATCCTAATCTTACAGTAAGCAGGTTCATAAATAACCGTGTTTTGGCACATGTAACACTTCTCTAATGCTTACTTTATTTTCCAAAGCTCATTCTAACATGAATTAATGTAAGTTTTAAGGGGAGAAAAAAAAAAGAAGTGTGATGTCAGGAACTTGCACTGGGGTTTAGCAAAGGAGAGTCTTGAACAACTGCTACTGCAAGAACTCTGCAACAACCATGGGCATCAGTCCACGAGAACGGAGCAGTAAGAACACAAGAAAATTCTGGGCTATTATTTAAAAACATACAAAATGTCCAGTGCTCAAGCTACAAGGAACATGAGAAAATGTTTACTTTAGCACCAGACACACAAAAGTAAATGTCAGCACAAATAAAAGGAGGATTTTTTACAGAACAGATAGGAGGCTCCAGAGACAACATAGAAATCTGCTTTTTCCTGCTGTGAAGTCCCTTCTATTTTCCCAGACACACTGCAGGCACTGCTGCTGGCAGTGTGCATACCTGATGCTTGTTGATCTAACAGCTGTTGGCACTGAAATAGGCCTTTCCTGGCCAGTGCTCCCAGCAGGCAGGTGCTGCCCTGGAGATCCAGAGGCAGCCGGCACACTGTGCTGGCTCAGAAGAGCAAATTTCTTGCCCAGTGGCTGGGCTGAAGCTCCTTGATGAGCCCTTGGCTGGCATTGCTGTAACCACTGCCTGTCCTCTTGGCTGGGTGGTTTTAGGCATCTTATCCTGTGGTTCCTTTTTTTCCAGGGTCTTGCTGCGACACCTGTTACAGATGCAGGTGAAGGGGTTTTTGGAGGGGATGGAATTAAGCAGCAGTTTGGGTTGGAGGACGCTGCACCTTCCTGAGCCTGTGATGGACCTGAAACAGAGAAGGAAGCACAGTGATTTATCAGTTCATCTTATTCCTAAATGACTGACTTGGTGAGAAAAATGTATTGGAGAATGCTGTGTGATGGAGACGGGTGGGCAGATGTGTCCCTGGCCTTGTTGAATTGATTCCTCTGATAGCCAGGGGTTTGGGTTACTTGGCAGCCTCTCCACTGGTGACATGCCAAGCACTGGAACTGCTCATAAGCCAGACACAGCTCAAGTGGAGCAAACCAGCTCACTCATCCTCTTGTTCTCAGGCAGGATCATACATGCATCATTCCTGGCCAGCATTTGCACTGATTTGTTTTAAACACCTGAGGATCTCGTCCAGTGACCTGAAATTCAAGGCACAATAATTACAGATGAGTGGATTCACTTTTTAATCAGAGGATTTTTTTTAATCAGAGGCAGAGGTGTAAGAATAAGATCTTGAGATTAGCCTTAAAATGCTGGAAATTGCCTGACTGATAGGGAAAATATAGTCCTACATGCAGGGCTACAACCTGGCTGTTCATATTTTAGCCCATGTAATCTCAGGTGCAGCATATAGAGAAGAAAAGTCTTGCTCCTGAGTTATGAATATAACATGCATCTATGCATGCTTAAAATGATGCTATATGTAGCAGGGGTTCAATTGCTCTTGTCTATTAAAAGAACCAACTGCACCTAAGAGCCTGATGTGCAGGGTCCAGGGCAGGAACACAATCTAAAGAATGTGCCACCAAGCACAAGCCCAGAAAGTTCAGTTTCATAGCTCCCAATTGATGGGCATGCATTTTACTGCTTAGGTAACCACTTAAAGCCGATACAAAATTTTCACTGTACAATTTCCATAATACTGTACTTTAAAAATGCCTGAATTTCACAGGTTTTTTATTTGTTTTTAAGTAAGACATTCTGAAAGACCGGTATGCCTGACTCAAGAGCCCAAAATAACACTCAGCAGCTTCCAAAGGGTGCAGAATATATGGATCTGTTGCTGCAACTACTTTTAAATAACAGTGGTTTTGCTCAAATGACTTCTCCTTTCCTGATCAGAAGGACTGTTTTCAGCAACAAGCTCTTCTGTGAGCAAATCACATTGGGCAGAACACACTTCTGAAGTTAAGGGCTGAGCCACTTAAATGCCTCTCGAAACCTTGACACAGTCTCAAGCCACAGAGGTCAAGCGTATTTTTAATTGTCTTGCTGAATAAAATCCATCAGTTGCTGAAATTTTATCAGGTATTTGCTCTGCAAAATGCATATGTCTATTAGTGACAGCAGGCAAAGGCTACTGTGCTTGTGATTACTTGAATCTTGGTTGTTATGGCCAGCTGCTTGTAACTTGGGATCTGGGTCATCTGCACACCCTCCATCTCCTATGTAACACTAGATTTCAAACCACTCCAACAACCTTGTAACCAAATGCTAGCAGATTTGGTTACAAGATGGGCAGATTTATGTCCAACCATTCACTTTGATAGTCCTATAAGGCATGACCCTGCTGCACTGTGAGATACCTGGAGCACTGTCTACTCAATCTACAAAGATGATGAGGTCGTAGTAAATAATAGTCAGTTTATGGAAATCATATTAAATCTGAGACCTCTGTGGTCACTGGACAATTGGCCATTTCTTTAGATTTTTTCCAAACTGTTTCTGTTCTTATTAAAGAGATATTGCTTATATTACTGTTAGTACACAGATGCTTTGAATGGTTGAATGATATTTCTGTCTTTTCCAAAAACACTTGTTTTTTTAAATTTTAATAGATCAATTTTGCCCTTGAAGGAAACATAAAGCAAAAACTCACCTACCACTCTTTATTGAGACCCCCCAAAAAGTTATCATTAGCAATAGTAGTGAAGTTGTACTTTTGTACTCTACTTAATATGTATTTGGAATAACCATTATTAATATTTCTAATATTCTTAAATATAATATTCAGTAAGTGGTGAACAGCAAGAATTTTGCTTTCATTTATGTAAATGCAATTCTGGAGAGGCCTTTGGCTTTGCTTTTTGCTGAGTAGGAGAACACATTTATTGAAATACTTAATTTATTGAAATACTTAATTTATTGAATATGTTTATTGAATACATCCCTTTGGTTGCACATCTTTCCAGAATTCCCAGTTGGCCAGTTAAACTTTAATCATTAGCTCAGTCAATACTTCCACCAGTGCCAACTGGGTTAAAATATAGCTCAGGTGGAATATCGGTTTTTTAGACTTACTGTCACTGCCATAAATTAATGATACAAGGTAGAAGATAGAGGCATGTCCTTCCTCTAGACTTGATGCTAATCTGGTTTAAGATCAGCTTTGCTCCTCTTAATTCTACAGATCCATGTTGTTGAATCAACTGATGGTCAACAGAGCTAGCCATCACGTCCTGCTTAAAAACTAGAGTGTATTTCATAGGGTCTGGCTCTCCAATGATATTTCCAAATCTCTGCGCTAGAGCACAGAAACCAGATCTCTTAAAACACTGTGGTTACTAACACGCCAATCTACAAATGGTTAGTAGCATGTATCACTACCCAGTGCTGATCTTTCCCCAGAGGTTTAGGTTCGGTACCTGAGGAAGACTGGGAGAGACAGGAGTGGCAAGAAGAACTAAGCGAAATCCTTTCAATGAGGTCCTTATCACAGATCTCACTCAATGCACCTTCACAACTGTCAGTCAGGCTGGAGTCTTCATCCTCTTCCTCATCACTGAGAGTTACCCTCAGTGCTTGGGTGACTTTTTCTTGCTGTCCTCTATGCAGGCACCTGGACAATATCAAATATCACACCTTTAGTTAGCCTTTGAGTTGTGAATATGCAGCCAGCCATGTGCAGCTTGGCATGGCCACATAGGCAAACACTTGGGAAGTGGATTTAGTCACCCACTGTGATTTCCCACTTTCCCAGAGAAATGGAAAATCATTCTAAATGGATCAGCCATCTAAGCTTCCTGTGTCTGATTATCTGAAAGTGTCCTAAAGTTAACCAAGTGAAATGGGGCAGATTTTAAATACTACACAGTAAAGTAAGCTCAGAGAAATGAAGCTGGTTTTCCTTCCAAAACAAAACATTATTTGTCTATGAGGTGGGAGAATCTCTGCCAGGTGTTATTTTCCTTTCAGCCTTCCATTTGCTTAGGCCAATGCAATGTTTGCAGAAAACCTTACCCACTTTCACTTCCTTTAGTGCCTGAAGGTAGGCACTGTCAGGGCCAAGAATGTTTCAATAGTTGTGAAAAGTCATTTCCTTGCTCTCACTAAGCAAGCGAGCCCACCCTGACAATGCAGGACTTCAGCCTGCTCTAGAGAGAGGGCAGAGGTTTCTTCTCCCTTGCCCGCCCTGCAGACGCTCCAGTGAGGAGGACTGATGGAAGGATGCCACCGCCGGGCTAGGAAGGCAGGAGGCCAAAACTGTCCCTCGAAACCGCCACCAGGTGGCCAAGGAGTTTATTTTATTATTACCGCAGAAAATGAATGCCCGCTTTATTTCACAAGATTCCTCCTGTAGTCTCACCTCTTTTGCTGCTCTCTCTTGGTGCTCAGTTCACAGAACACATCTTCCTGATGCAGACTTCCTCCTCCTGCAGAGCTGTAAAGATTTTCTGTCCTTAGATCACAGAGTTTCAAAGGGCTCACTGCAGGTGGCTGCAAAATGACAGAAATTATTTTGATGACCTCAGGAACTCCCTCCAGCTCTGCTTCTAGATTGTGGATTTTAGAAGGCATCAAAGTCCACTGCTACTCCTGAATCTTCAGATCACACCTCACTGTTTTCTTGCTCCTCAGTTTTAAGAAGCCCCACACCCCAGTCATGTGTGCCGTTACAGCTTGAGGAACCCAGGGTGGCAGTAAGAAAGATGTTGACTTACATCTCACTGGTGTATAAGCCTGTAGTATCTATGACAATAAGCATATTAAGACCAGTACCACAGAAACTGTCAAAAAAAAAAAGAAACACTGCTGAAAAAAATCTTTTGCTTAATAGCTGCTGTAGAAATACTGTCAAATTTTGCAATCCTGCCTTGTGCTCTGCTCAGCCAGGACAACAGGAAATGCACCACCATCAGCTGATACCTGATTTTCATGTGTTCCTTTAAGGCTGATGGTTAATTGCTGCTAGTACATGGGAGCATTTGTAACCTTAGGGGAAGAGACTCTCTGTCCTCCTCAAGGCCAATTGCATCTTGGGGGGCTTTTGTGCTGCAGAAGAGAGTAAGTTGCCCCAAGCCACAGTGAGAGTTCAGTTTATCCCAGGATCCTGGGGTTACCAGGCAGGAATATGACATATACAAGAAAAACATACACCTAGCTTTTGCCTCCTTGCACGAAGAGCCTTGGTGTGGCTCCCACATGTAACTTGACTGAGTCCTAAGAAAAAAGGAAAAAGAGAACATTTTATTCCAACATTTAACAAATGGTGCTGCCTTTGAAATCAGTCACTATCATTTCCATAGACAGGAAGATGCAATATTCATGGTGTAGGTTCACGGTGTGAGCTGGCATGGCCTGACACCACTGCTAAGAGGCATTTCTCTGCTTCCCCCAGAATCTGTTTCCTTCTGCTTCTGCTCTGCCTCCTCCACGGTGCTGCTGCAAGTATTTGTGCGGCCACATGGCGAGTCAGATCAGAGAACAGATCCAGATCAAAACTAAATTTGTCTTTTGTGGGGTGCGTGTGTTTGTTTTGCTGGATTATTTTTCAGCTGGGTCATGATCAGAATCAGGTTCCCCATGTGGCTATGCAGATATTCTTGCCAAAAAAGATGCAAGGAAGCAAAGGGGCAGGAAGAAGCAGTGAGCATTGGGTCAAACTGTCTCTGCCAGTAATGCCAGCTACCTGAAAGTGCATGTAAAATTATCATAGAATAGTAGAATGGTTTGGGTTGGAAGGGACCTTAAAGATCATCTCATTCCAACACCATGGGCAGTGACACCTTCCACTAGACTAGGTTGCTCAAAGTCATGTCCAACCTTGTCTTGAACACTGCCAGGAATGGGGTATCCAAAGCTTTTCTGGGCAACCTGTTCCAGTGCCTCACCACCCTCACAGTAAAGAACTTCCTTCTCTCTAATCTAAATCTATCCTCTTTCAGTTTAACACTATTCCCCCTTGTCCTATCCCTACAGATCCACATCAGAAGTCCCTCTCCAGATTTCTTGTTGGCTCCTTTAGGCACTGGAAGGTTGCTGTAATGTCTCCCTGGAGCCTCCTCCAAGCAGAACAACCCCAGCTCCCTCAGCCTGCCTTCAGCAGGAGAGGTGCTCCAGGCCTTGGAGCATCTTCATGGCCTTCTCCAGACTCACTCCCACAGGTCCACATCATGCTTGTTTGGGGGGCTCCAGAGCTGAATGCAGTACTGCAGGTTGGGTCTCGTGACACCAGAGTAGAGGGCAGAATCACCTCTCTTGAACTGCTGGTCACATTTCTTCTGACACAGCCCAGCGTATGGTTGACTTTCTGGGCTGTGAGCACACACTAATGGGTCATGATCAGTTTCTCATTGACCACCACCTTCTCAGCAGGGCTGCTCTCCATCTAGTCTCCACCCAGCCTATATTTGTGGGACTTCTTTGACTCAGGTGTAGGACCTTGCACTTGGTCTTATTGAAGTTCAAGAGGTTTGCATGGGTCTACTTCAAACCTGTCAAGCTGCCTCTGGATGGTCTAATTCCCTGCCAAGCTGCATTCAGTTTCCATGTTCTTTTCCAAATGTATACTCAGTTGACACTACATCACTTGACCTAGTTCATCATCCTGAGTCCTTCTACAGCAAAGAACTGAGCTGAGACTGGCATCTGAGAGAAGGAGCCCACGATGCTGGTAAAGCAAACACCATCTTCCTATCTAATTTGCACTCTATGGGCCAGTGGAGTTGCTCCATCAGGATATTTTCAGGAGCCAGGAAAGGACGTTTTAGCAAGTGCCAAATATTGTACCAGAAGTGGGCACCCTTTCCATCCAGCTGTCTCCAGGACCTGCTAACTTGGCAGAAATTCAGGGTAGCCAGGGCATAAAGGGAGGTGGTACACCTGTGTTTGGGTGAGCCTTGTGAAGCAAGGAACTGACCTTTTTTGCTGAGGGACTCACTCCTGGAAACCCAAAAGAAAGTGCTCATTGACATCAGCGACGCTGCTGCAGTATGAGACTGCAGTACGTGCTGTAGTAAATCATGATCCCACAGGGAGTCAATGTGCATCACCGTGCCTTTCTAGAGTACTACCTTGGACTACATTCCTGTGACTGAACAAGATGTGCCAGATGTGACTTAAGTGAGCTCCAGCTAGGCTGATGTGTAATTTGAAGGACTGAGCAGAACAGCTTTTGACAAGGTGCGAAGGGCAACTTCAGCAAGGGAGCACCACTGTTGTTCAAGGCTGTTAAGAGGGACAGCAGCACGTAGATGGGGGTGAGGGGCTGAAGAAAGGGAAGCTCAGATGACATGTGCCTCCTTCTGCAGGGGGAAATAAAGGAAATCCCATGCTAAAGCAGGTGAGTCCCATGGAAGAAAACATGTGCTGAACCTGATTAGCAGCACCATGGTTAGGTGGTATTCAAAGCACCCAGGCTTTCATCAGCAATAATAATCAGAAGGAGGTGGAGGTGTGGGAAAGAAGAGGATTAAAAAACATACATTACCCTGTATCGAATCACTGGAGTTGTCTTCTGTGAACAGCTCATCAGAAACAGTGGGATCTGGAAGAGGATAGACACTATATAAGAAGCAGGCACTGCTAGATCTCCCTGCATGAGCAGACGACAGTGCAGTGCCAGGTCTGGAAGTTGTTGGGGGTCTTGGGTTCCATTTAGACTATATTGCTACTGCCCCAAGACATGGATCTAAGAGAGAGATTTTGCTAGAGTAAGCACAGTCAGTCAAGGCTTCAAACCACACCATCACTGTACCCTGCTGATACGGGGACTGCTGCTGCACACCTGGAGCTGTAGGAGACAATAAAACATGTCATTGCAGATACAAGAAACGTGCTGGAATGGGTCAAGCCCAGGGACAGAAGGCTTCCTAGTGCTGCATTCAGTCCCCCATAGCTGTCCTGTGCAGACAGTAGACCCTGGGGGGTCCCCCATTAAACCAAAGTCCCTTCCCACCCTCCTCCTCTTTCTGGACACCAGAGACTGACTGCTGGCTGAATATGAGGTAAGGAACTGTCCTGTGCTCATGACCCACCTCCAGTTGCCTCACAGGTGAGCCTGGATGTATCCAGGGCTCTGCTACTTTCCCTGTCTGCATATCTAGGGTAAGAGCATGCTGCTTCTCAATGCTGCCCATCTGCCTGCGGGGGAACCACTGCAGGCTTGCTACAGGCACAGTCCAAGCCCCCCAGTCTTAAAATATATTGCTTAAATGCCCAGGCATACTGCAGATGGTGACACTGTTACCAGAGCTATTAAACAATCAGGGCAAACTACATACCAGGAGCTATGGAAATTTGAGAATGGCAGTGATAGATTTTTCCAGTATTTCGTCAGAGATAGATACTTCTCTACCATAGAAAGAAAGGTGAAAACTGAGGTTTCATAATGCTACAGGGCAGGGTGGATAATACAAAAGCTAACTAAGGCAGGCAGGGCCCTGTCCTCTTGCCTGTCCAACCACCAGCTGCCCTGGGAGCACATCACAGCTGTAAGAGCAGCATGTGCTGCCAACAGCCCATAGGAGAGTGAATTTCATTACAAAGCATGCTGTTCATCTAGGCACTGAAAGTGCTGAGCGTCTACCAGCTTAACAGTGGAGGAACCAGCTCTGTAATAATATGGCCATTTTCTTAAGAGCTGAGTTCTAGGGACCTGTAAAATATCTGGGCTATAGCTGTTAATACAAACTCATGATATAAATACACAGTGCGTTAAAAGCACCAGAGTCAACATTGCTTTAGGAAAGAAACAAATATGAGGATGTTCGAACCTGACCATATGAGCTCATCAGTTTAGAGCTGAAGGCAAGAATATGAATCTGGCTGCACTAGGAAATAATATGAACTTACAATTTTGCTCCCTGTCCTTAGTGTTTCTGGCAGCTTACTTTAGTTAACCAGTTTTCTGAACCATAGCTGATGTTTGCCAGAGCAGGATCATTGAGGGATCAGATTTTAATGGACTTTTTCCCACGATAACTTCTATTACAACTACTGATTTGTACTCATAGAGATAAAATAAATGACAAATGTATGCTCTTATTCCAAAACAAATTAAATATTTAATGGAATACAGTTGGCAGGCAAACCCCAAGGGGGGAAGGGGAGAGGGCTGGGAAGCCAAGTGCATTGCCCACGCTAATGGGGAGCAACAGGAGCAGTTTTAGGAAATACTTGGTAATACTTAATGGTACAAAGTAAAATGCACGTAGGATGATAACCAAAGCATGGACAGCTGAACTATAACCAAGGCTACAGGCAAGGGGACAACAGAGTTTTTTTTTTCAAACCATTTACTCCCTACTAAAGAACATAATGGACTTAATCACAGAGGCAAGGAAAATGGAACAGATCTCCATGCGATCTCAGTTGCTAGGATGTTGCTACCATTGCCGGGTGGTGACCAAATTGCATTTCCTATTATTAAATTGGAGAAGGAAATCCTGCTACATCCACCCAGTGTAGGATTGACTGCTACTATGGAAAGGGCTATGAAGAGCTGCTGTTGAAACATTCCTTTCCAAGCTTTGATTTTTCTAATCATGCAGAATTAATGCTAAGCACATACTCCCAGCTACTACTGGATTTGATGATGCTCTAGAAGTCATCTGCATTTTTCTGATCTTGATGCCCAGCTTCGGACAGCTTTCATTTAAGCCTGCACCATGCCGAATTCTAGCTTCCTCACTTCCCAAGTCACGACAACATCCTTTGTCCCTTCACTATAATGAAATGTTGGCTTTGAAGAGGCCAGCTTGCTCTTCATCTTTCTTTTTCGCACATCAAAACCTGAAAAATGAACCCCGACAGGAAACCTGACATACCTAACCATGAAATGTCTCCAGCTAAACCACCTTCCTTAATAGATTCCTTGATGATTAGCCAGTCCTCATGCATCTTATTGGAAGGAAGGAGAGCAGTCTGCCTTGCTGGTATTTCATCCAAATATTCCAAGTGGGGAATGAGTTTTTTTACTTCATCTCTGTAATTATAATCTGGTTCCTGGTGAAATTGAGAAAGAAGTCACTTGAACAGTTGATTTAACAGACTGTGGACTTCCACCAGCAGCACAGCAGTGTTCAATTTGTATGACTGCCATATAATTTGAAACGCCTTCTACGAGGCAAACCTATTAATTCAACAGAAATAAATACTCAAGACTTTCATTTCACTGTGCTTTCTCCTTGCGTAACTACTACTAGAATTTGTGAACATGCCCTAAGCAGTGCAAGCACATGACATTTGCCCAAAGGCTCCTTTGCTGTTTACCCACTGATGATTGTGGCATTTGTCTCTGTTTTACTACGTATAATGTACGGAAGTGTACAAAGCCACTAATGCCCATGGAAAGCCTGGGCACCCTCTGCATTTAGCAGCCTCTCTCCCTGCTTTTGTGATTCTCGGGTTGCTGCATCAATACTCGGGTGATAGGACGACTTGAAAACATGTGATGAATGCTGCTACACCTGCTGATGGAAAAAGGGCATTTTCATGGATTGCGTTTTTAGGCACACCCATAAACTACATACAGTGAGTGAACTGCACTTGTTTTCTGGGGCAGTCTTCAGGGGCTTGGTGTGCGATTTTATACACTGTTAGAAGTGATGGCTTACTTCACACTACATTTGCCTCTGCAAGAAGTCACATACCAACAGCAGATACACAGAAGGCTAAAATGGACCACACTTGGGTTTCTTTTCTCTGTGCTGGAAAAACAACACCATTGCTTCCAAAGCACATGGACTCAGCATGACAGCCATGGGTGAAAGCACAGGTGTAACCCCTTCTGCATGTGTGTGGGGAGCTGACATGTTATAATACGGTTCACTAGCACATGCCAATGCTTTGGGACTCCTGAGCAGCAAGGCAATCCAGAACAGTTACAACTGTGCTCAGAGCACACTGCAAATTGGGCTGTTTTGGTGGGTTCAGGCTGTATAGACACCTTCATGTGGCATCTTTGTCTTTGGAAAAAGTTAGCAATACAGCAGGGCCAACTGGGTCATGCTGCTTTGCAATGGCAATATTTCTGGTTAAAATAGTCTCAGATTACAAAAAGCAGTAAACAGTGATGACTGATACTAAAAGAATATATAAAACAAGAGCACACTGCTAGTGGCAGAATGTGAATGGACAGCTCCCTGCAAATCAATTGCTTCATCCAGATAAATGTTATGCTTTTCAAGACATCGCATGCAATATTAGAAAAGCTCACAAAGCCATATCCTCATTCAGTACAGAGCTGTCACAAACAGAAATCTTTCTGGGGGACCTGGCTGGCTGTATGCTCCCTCCTTCTGCACAATGAAGCATTGAAGCTGGCAGGGGAGCTCACCAAATAGTGGGTGTGTTTTTTGTTGTTGAGAGGCAAACATTGGAGTTCTCTAACTAGACTTTAATCTTAATTTAGAAAATGAGTCAACTAATCGCCATGCTGCCCTGTACCACATGTACTCTGAAGAGTGTCTGGGCTACAGCCAGTTTCCAGCCATGTCCTATTGGAGAGGAGCATCACATTATACTCATGTTACATTAGTGCAGCAGAGGCTGCAGGATTTATCATCAGGTTGGTGCTCTTGGTTTAGATAACAGGGAAAGATGAGCTCATCTGAAAATCAAATTACAGACAGCAAACAGGCTGTCTGGAAAAAAAAAAAAAAGGCAGTAAATTTAGCTAGAGTATTCTGTAGATCGAAAGAAAATAAATAGCAGAGCTTTTTACAGGGCTGTAGGAAGGGCCAGATTGTAAGAAGCAGCTTGAGGAATTAGAGCTGGCCATCTAGGGCACACCAAAATAAGCCCACATCTATGTTTTAATGTATTTCAGGTTCTATACCTTGAAGAAATACAAACTTCAGTTGGAACCGAGAAAGCAGCAAAGTCCATGGGGAAGCTCTCAGCAGCTAAGGGAAGGGCCACCATTGTAACCTCCCTGGGGCTGAGCAGCTTCCCAGCATGGGGGCTGGGTCAGAGACTACAGTGAAATTATAGTCTGTCTCTGTTACAGTCCCGTGTAAAACTCACCATCCCTCAACAAATTCAGGCTGGCATTTGAATACAACTAATAGTTCAGGAGTAGAGACAGCCATTCAGCATGGAGAAAAGCAGTAGGGCACACCACGACATACCACTCCTCTTTGAACTCCCATTACACGACAACAGTCAGTGGCATCCCAAGGACTCATTTCCTCAGCTAAACAAACAAAGGGCAATCTGATATTTCTCCATTACAAGTACATTTAAGGACTGAAGATGCCAAGTGAAAACTACATCCTCCAAAATCACCACTTTTGTTGAGCAGGAATGATGAGAGAATAGAAATAGACTTTCTATGCTGTTAGGATATACTGCACCATTTTCATGCTAGGAAGCTATGATAAGGAAGTGTCAGAAGTTGTATTTCGCTCCATGAGAGCCAAAAAATTAAGCATTCTTTGTCCATCAGAAGCAGGCAGTGCTTCCTTACTGTAGGAATATGTGTTTTTCTCTCATGATTGCATCTTTTGGTTACAAATTATCACAAGTATAGTCTCTGAAGTACACTTCTACCAGTTCAAAACCAAAAGGCAAGAGTACAATGTTTTGTTTTGGATTCCAGAGAGGAATATTGTGGTAGCTAAAGCACTACCTTCTGTGGCTCATTTTACTGAGGGATATGATCAATAAAACAATTAAATCTGAAAAATGTGAATAACTCCTGTATCAAAGAAGTGAAAATATGAATATGAAATATTGAAAATATGTGTATGCCTACTACACAATTGACTGTTAGTGACATCACCTCAGTTTTCAAGTCTAAATCCAGGACAAATAACAAACCCAACCTTTTATGAAGATTAGTAGCATGGGCATGATCGCGGGTCCTGAAGGAGCTGGTAAATGAAGTTGCTAAGCCACTGTCCATCATATTTGAAAACTCACGTCAGTCAGGTGAAGTTCCCAATGACTGGAAAAAGGGAAATATAACCCCCATTTTCAAGACGGGGAAAATGGATGAGCCGGGGAACTACAGAGCAGTCAG
>JAOEHY010037966.1:0-17235 GCA_025447955.1 Psilopsiagon aurifrons
GGTCTCAGGAGAGCAGAGTAGAGGGGCAGGATCACCTCCCTCGACCTGCTGGTCACACTCCTTTTGATGCAGCCCAGAACACGGTTGGCTTTCTCAATTTGGTCTCTGAATCTGAATCTACCTCCTGACTCTTTTGACTCACAGACCTTTCGCCTTGCACATCTCTCACAACAAACCACAAAGCATAAAGCCAAGATCTACAAAATGAGAATTAGATGAAAGGACTACTCCACTTCCTCCCTCCTGACATCTCTCACTTGCAAACACATACTTATCCAAATACACATTCAGCTGGTAACCAGTCTTGTTTTCTTCATTGTCCACAGAGGAGAGCACAGTCCCCACACTTTCACACAGATTTAAACTAAATTAGAACAATTCATTTCTCTGTTCTACTGCTGTATTTTGATTCGTAGTATTTTCACCCATTTTCCCTACGGAAATACTTTCTGGTTTGTGCAAAACAAAGGGAAGGACTGACTGAAGAATTTCTGACTAGTTCATACCTGAGAAAAAGCTCAGTCGCTTCTTCAGCCTCACTTGGTTCTACTGTTTCTTTTAGTGGCTGCTTTTGCCTTTGGCTTTCCATTATTTGATCACTATTAAGTGATTAAGCACGGAGAAATCACCTCCATCTCACAGATGGCAAATCTGAAATATTAGAAGTTTATGTTATGTAATTTTTATAGGCAAGCACTCATCAGATTTTGTGCCTGCCCCCTCTCCCATCTTTCCCATTCTCCCTGCAGAATGTTCATGCACACACAGTCCCACTCTTCCCAGCTCAAGGAGGTATGATGCATAACACACAGGGAGATCTCATGGTGAGAATTACCTCTTCTGTGGTATTTGTTATGATGAAACTGTGAGCCCCTAGTACAGCTGTCTGAATGGACCCAAACAGAAATCTCTCTCTCCCTGTTCCTGATCAATTAAAGGGTACCTGCATCAGCGCACTGGGAAATGCAGAGTTAAATTTTGGCAAACCAAGGCATTACCCTCCTTAAAGCTGGTTAATGTGCTGAAAACCCAAAGCCAACACACTGCGAATGGGAAGTAGAATTACTGAATGTGCGTCATTGCTTCTAGGTTCCCCTTTTCTCCTGTTGCTGAATTACTGTAGAACTTTGCATGTTCTCAGGGGCACAAACTTGAGTAACAAAAGGAAAGCCATTCACCCAACCCACTGAGCTGAAGAACTGCCATCATTTTTGGTGGAATTTCAATGATCACTTGGTTCAATGAAAAGAAAAAAGGCTACTGGGGCCAGTAAGGAACAACACACTCTGCAGCATTTTAATAAGTTAAGCCATTATAACTTGCTCAGCAGAAACGTCAGGAGGTTTTGTTTGCTTAAAAGGAAACAGTTAAAGTAGCTGTTACAGTATTTGCAGTGACTCTTTCCCCAGACTCAGAGCTATTAATGACTGTAATTCTTGCTAGAGTGTGATTTAGCAATAGTCACGTTGACCCGGTGCAGCGTATCATGGGACCATACAGCTTCAGAGCACTCAGCAAATATTAACCTGGTTATTCCCAAAGACACGGAATTCCCATTTCTATTTTTCAGGCAAGGAAGCAGAGACTGAAAGCAAAACGGTGTCACACCAAAGCATCAAAAGTTGAGAAGAGAGAACCAGGTCTGGGAAATACTGTCACACTTGCAGATGAAGCATCTATTCTGTAATGGAAATGTCATATTTTGATTGCAGCACAGCAACTTGCTTAAATCAACCATGGTATTTCAGTGGTACTCACATTGTGCATGGCTTGTGCAAACCAATACTAAAGGTCAGTGTATTTAACAGCTACATAAAATTAACATTGTTTATTGAATGCTGCTGGCCTAATGCAGTAAAAAAAAAAACAGACACAGGGATTTGCTCAGGATGACCACAGTAGAGCAAAACCCCATTTAGGGTGAAAAAGAATGAATGCCCTCGATTCTTTAAATAATACAGCACCGCTGAATGTCTGCAATTCTGGTCAGAGCAAGTTTCCCATGTAGAGTAAAACTCTTCCTAAGGAAAAAAACAGCTTTCTTTTTCAGGAGGCTTCAGTCCCAGTGTTTATCATTCCTTTGCTGCTCTTTGGAAGACACAGACAAATAGAACAGAAATCTCACTCACCGCAATGAAGAAAACATCATGTTCATCCTGTCAGTTAAGGCAACTTCTCCAATCAGAATTATTCCCTTTGCTTTAATTCCTTCCTAACTTAGCAATTTCAGGTAACTCTGCAACACTTTATTTCTTACCCTCCGCCTTCACCGTCGGGAAGACACAGTATTAATTTCCCCTTTGTTGTTACCAGGGTGTTTCCAATTTCCCAAGGGTCAAAAATTCTGCACAAAACAGTCAGCAACAATGCTAATGCAACAGAAGAAATGCTTATCTGGTACCATATGGAAATCAGTAGCAACATATTTGCCAGGCAAGCTGGTAACCTGCTTTCTAAAATTCATCTCTGACCCCCAGAGGTAAAGAAATAATGAACAAACAAGTTATGAAACATAAGAACCAAAAAGCGAGGTGTTTTAGTAGGACTGGAGATACAAGATACTGACTGATGCTGACCTATTTTCCTGGCATTTATTACACATTCATACATGTGACTGGGAAAACAGATTAATAATGCCACGTAAGTCACAGAGGATCAGAAAATATCTTCAGTGCTGCAGAACAAGTCACCCATGACTAAGAAACAGCATTTTATTCAGAATTCTTTGGTGAATGAAACTGAAAGAGAAAAGGCTGAATGAGGTTGAACGCCGAACTTCATTTTCCAGTAGCACACAGTTAAATGCTTTATTTCATCCTTGTACAAGGATTTTAAGATCTAAACTTGTCACCAAGTATTAGAAACATCATCTCTCAAAAAAAAAGAAAAACCCTTCATGATGAGCTGGACGTTGAAACAATTCCGTAATTTTTTTTAGTATTTTCAAGAGGTGCATTCTTTTAAGAACAGCTCTTCAGCTTTCTTCATTATTATTTGTACAACTTGAACACAATTTTACTTCTAAAACCTTAATCACTAAACATGCCTAGTAACAACTGGCTTGCATGGTAAGAGAAGATTCTATCAGGGTTAGAAGTGTCTGCATACAAAACAGTTCTTTTTTCAACATTAATTAATTTCTGTTGTTCAACTTGGGCTTCTGAAGTTCTTGTTCCACTTCTTGCTCTGACTCAGACTTCGGATACGGCTTGGTACAAGAGTCTATGGCTCCACACAGATAACACCGGCCAATTATAAAGCCTATCATGACAATGTGCGTCATGATTTATCAGATTCATTGGGGTAACAGTCCACTATAGGTATCTTACAAAGTGGTAGAACTACACCAGACAATCTTAATGCATACTAATAAACACCCCTTTGTATGACACCACACCAATAAGGAGTTTGCCACTTGACACCTACTGTATGCAAACATAAAATACTTTACTAATACCCTCCCTTGTAAATTATGTTTCCCAGAAGAAAAGCACTTTCCCATAATAACAACTGTTAGAAATCGTGATCCTTAGCCTACACATTACTTATACACTAAGTAAAAGTCTTCTTCAGAACTGAAGTCGCAAGATCTAATCCAAGGGCCAGCATAGCTAATTCAAACATCCCCCAATTTACTGCCTCGGGTGCCTACACTGCAGTTGCATGAGGTTGTAGCTCAGGACCAAGGCACAAGGATCCTGTAAACATTTACCATCACAAATAGCTCTGTCACAATGAAACAAGTGTTTGTCAAATCACTTCCTGGTGCATCTCTACCTGGCTTGATAGCTTCTCGGCTCTGACCGCACATTGCAGAGCACTCCATTTCCAACAGGATTTGATAGCATGGAGTATTTTGCATAATCAAGACCTGTGAGTCCCAGTTGTGGATTCCTCAGGATCTTAAGCTCATTCTTAGCGTGTTTGACTCCTAGTTTCATTTCCATAGAAACCAGTCTGGAATTAGCACACAACTCTAGAAGCTGGTTTTCTAAACACATACCCCAAATACAAATAAACCAGATACTAAAATTCAAATAAAATAAACCCATTTTGTCATAATTTCAGAAGCGCCTTTTGTCTCCAGTACAAGTTCATTGCAGTAATATTTGCAGTTTACATTTCTGTAATTCAAAACATTTTGCTTTTGGTTGGCAGGCTTTACAAATCCAATTCAGTAAGCCATCAGTCACATATACAGACTGGGACTTCCTAGTGGGTAGCTGTTCTTATTTGTATTATTTAAATTCCTTCCCATTGACCTGGACAGCATGCAAAATAATACTAAAGCCATTTTACATATGTAAAATTTTAAGAGGAAACTTCCCAAAATTCAAGTGTTTTTTCTTCGCATGCATCTACTGTAAGTCATTCAAATGGTTGCAGCACAGCTTTTAAACACCCAAGCAAATCCTCTTTATATTCTGCAATTTGTGAAAACTCCTGCTAGCATGTAATGGAAGCTTTCTGTTGGCATGTCACTGCAAAAGTCTCAATGGATTAAATTAATTAACATGCATTAGGCTAACAGTTTAGAACAAACATCTACAGTTTCTCAAAATAAAAAAAAAAAATCAGATTAAAAAACCCATTAATTTCACTTCTAGTTTCTCCTTTGCTTTCAAAACCTAAAGCAGACTTCTTGTTACCCTGTCACTGACCCCCACGTACCATGGCAATGGCTCTGCAGGCAGAGGTAGGCTAAACAGGGTATCAATATTACAGTTTACTATCACCGAGATGACTACATGTGTAAGAAGCACATTCTTCCCATCACTGCACTTACTCCATAAGGAAGCCAGAAAGGGCACCAGGCCAAAGTCTGGTAGTTAAGCAGACACACTATCATGTTTCCCACATTCAAAGAATCTTGCTGCCAGGGAAGCATGAAAACTGCTTCCTACAGGCTGGGTGGCAGAGGGAAAATGAAGAGAAACCCAGGCAAGCACATTATTGCGCTGATCTGCACAGGGCTTTTAAGATTTCTATCTAGCTGAAGTCCAGCTCTCAAAACACAGGAGCTTCCTCTTATCACCCAGCAGCTCTTTCATTTCCAGCCCCAGTTCTTTTATCATTGTCCCCTGACAGAGTTTTATCTCCAACAATCCCTTTTTCAAAGGCCAGAGCATCTCCTGAGCAGTTTTTAATCTGTCTGCAAACACATACAGGATCGTTGTGCCTGCCACAGCCCTTCTCCCAGCATCTCTACTGTTTCCAAAGAGAAGCTCCGAGCAGCATCGAAGGGAAGAAAACTTCCAGTTAAGTAATATATACCTCCAGCTCTGGCAGGCTGATTCCCAGTTCCTCCAGGGCAAAGCTCAAAGTTCACCTTTACCTTTACCATCTTTCCTGATGTGACAAAGAATGGAAGCTAGTTTCACATACCCAGGTAACTTCTGATGCAGGGTGCATCATGCAGATCAGTGTGCTACAGCAATTTACCAGCAGCAGAAGACCAGACTGAGTCAGAAATTGGTTTCCCGAGCCCATGCCAAGGAGCTCAGCAGGTCAGCCCCAATGGAATGGTCATTCTCCAAAACAACCAGGTCCAGTCCCTGCGCAAGAAGCCAACAGACAGAGAAGAGAGACTCTGACAAGGAGTTCAAATGAGGTCCACACTCAAGGCGAAAAGCCCCACAGAGTGCACAAGCAAGGGAAGCTTCTGGCAACTGGTCAACCATGCCTGATGTTCCACATAGAAAGCAAAACAGTCCTGAACACCCAAGAGATGAGCGCCAAACATGGCTTCTCACAGGAAACAAAGCTGTGTGTAGACAAAAGCTGCACTAAGCGATGAAAGAATTACAAGACATGCCAGGGCTGAAAAGTTTCCTTTTTTATGGCATTTCTCTGTAAAAGAGCTCATTTACTGCTGTCCCTGGTATTCATCGTTGCACAATAACATCTTAATGGCACGTTGAACTGCTACCACGTAGTGTGTGAACATGCTGGCCAACATTTTTAGCTCACGTTAGAAAATTCATCATGAAAGCCATTAGTTATTTTAATGCACATGGCTGTTCTGGCTACTTCTGAAAGACAAATTTTGCGCAGAATCCGTTAGTTACCCATTTCATTTTTATACAGAATACAGCCAGAAAGACACAAGCTGGTTGAAGACCAGAGGGAACAAAACTGATTAATAAAGTAATCCTACTAGCCTAGATAATATGTAGTACAGTCAGGCAAATGAACTTTCCTAGATGCATTACTATCTAACACTGTCACTGCAATTCCTTTGTTAAAAAATGAGCCTTCTTTTACTCTACAGAAAAGCTCTGCATTAGTATTCCCTGAGCAGCCAAATAAGCATATACAATTGTAGTGAGACTCCCAAAAAACACAAAATGTGGCCAACACAGAGCATTACTGGAAGCTCTCATTCCCTGACAGTACTGTCAGACTCCTGTGTCCGACCTGTTTTGACAACTTTACATACCAAAAATGATCAGCTACACCAGAACACCTGTCAGACCACACACACAGGGACACAGTCCAAAGCCTGCTGAGCCCAAGGAAAGCTCCACATCAGTTTCAGTGAAAGCTGGGTCTAACAAAAGTTCGACAACTGATATGGCTGAATTAAACTTATCTGAACCTGGGTAATCAGAAGATAAAGCTTAAGGTTTAAACCAACAGACATTGAACCCACTGATGTCCTACAGAGAGTTTATGTCGCATACTGTTAAGTCTACTTCCATCCAGCAACTACACTTGTTCAAAATAACACTACCTTTCCAATGCTTTTATCCCCACATAAGCTGCTGTGCAGTCACTAGAATGTTGAACAATAGGTGGCCCATTCAGTCAGAGTTTATTTGCATGCAAGGCGAATTTCAATGGAGTGCTTAAATACAATGGAGACAAGTTCTTGCCTAAGGAAAGATAAACTACAGTCAGTCACTTTATCCTAGAACTTAATTCTGATGCTTTGGGGGTTACATTTTCCAATCAACAGTTTCTAAGACATTTGGGCAGAAACACTTGTGAGAGAGAGCACTACAGGATCTTCCCTTTGGCTGCGGTCTAATTGCAGATGTGACACACACCTCCACGTAAATTCTACTCCAGTGTGGTCGTAACATGAATCCTGACCCATCAATAAGAATCATGATGACGAATCACAGCACTAGCAAACATCGCTGGTGTTTTACCAGGCACTGGGTCCCAAGTAATGCAGTTGCTTCAGCTGCACAGATGTCGCACAAGCCTCTGTTTAAATACTACGAAGTGGTAATCTCCTCCTTTTGCTACTTTGAAACTGAGGAGGCAAAGGAAAATATCTGAATGTGCAGTCCTGAGGTCAGAGCTAAAGTTTGATTTGGGTTGGTTTGGATTAAGGAGAAACGTCCAAGAACAATTCACTGATTTACTTTATTTCAGGACTTGGCACACAGTTTGGACTCAGTTCAAAATCCAATGACATTGAGCCAGAAAATGCTACAGAAAGAGCAGATAGGAGACATCTGGACTGTGTTAGGAACTTAGAGTCATAAAGCCCTTTAAAAATATTCTCTGCTCGTGTTGGGACTTCTCTTGGTTTTGTTTCGAACAATCCAAATGTTAAAACTGTGTTTCAAATTAAAACTGAAAAAAAAAAAAAACCAAAAGAAACAACCCCAAAACCAACCAACAATGCTTCCTCTCCCCCAAGAAGGGCAACCTAAGCCAATTAAAAAGTAAAAAGATTATTTTATGATGGCAGACAAAAGTGAACACTCCTACAGTGAAAGTAGTGATTTCCAATAGCACTGAATAAATACTCCTGCAGCAGAAGTGATCATTCTCAATATTATTACATCATTGCAAACTTCTCACGCAAGAAGGACAGCAAACGTGTCCTATAAAAACCTCTGATCATTTAGGATTCCTGCTCTGACATACCAGTTTAAGCTATCCAGGGAGTACTGGGAACAGTGGAATGACTCAAATAAAACCCTCTTTCTGTCTAAAGTATTATGATCTGGGTTCTAGGTTACAACTGAAAAAAAATGTTTTTAAATGACCATTTAACTGTTTCCATCTTAATTCCATTTTAATTGTCACTGCCCATGGCAGGAGGGTTGGAACTAAACGATCTTTAAAGGTTCCCTCCAACCCAAACCATTCTAGGATTTCACGCATCTGGCAGCAGCCATGCTGATCACTACAGCTTCTTAAATACAATGGGAGTACAATGGGAGTTGTGTGCCCCCATTCCATAAAGGCCCTTAGAAAAATTAATTAAAGATGGATTTGGGAATAGAAAAAGTTACTATAAGCTTTTGATATTTATTACAAAACTAGAAGAAATACAAGATTAATTATTCAGAGAACTCTAGCACGAAACTGAGCAGTTTTATAAATTAATTCCTCAAAAATTCCGGTTGATGAAGCCTAACTGATTAACCCTGAAAATAAATATATACAGTAAGCAAGCCTGTTAATACCACCTCTCCAGTGGGAAAGCAGGCAAGGCTCCCAGGCACCCTGCTATGGGCTATGAGTCGGTGGTAGAGCTGGAGGAACACAGGAGCTCCAGGAGCTTATAGGAGTACACTGACCATCCCATGATGAGAAGCAGGAAAACAGACACCCTAACACTGGCATTTTAGCTCAGGTAAAACAACCATTTTGTTCTTATTCAACACTTTCCTCACCTGCAGCTTTCCTATCTGGCTGCAGCTGCCCAACAGCTAGTGCCAGAGAAGTGCTGAGATGCACACCACACAACACACGTGCAGGAGTACCTCCTCCCTCCCCAAGAAAGAGATCAGTTGACTGTGCAAGGTCTGTAACAGAGCGCTGGAACCTTTTAAGATCCCACAAAACATGGGTCAAGCCAGCATAAAAGGAATTTCTCTGCACAAAAATCCGCATTTCCTGAAGCTTGTTGCATATGAAGAATTCAGCTTACCTTAAAAGTAAGTATTTTTTAATAAAAGGCAAGGTAATTCTAGCCCAAGCTGTCTTCCAATACAAGTTCAAGCAGGACACTTTAAAGTGAATAACAAGAAAAAACAGAGTATTAAGGGAAGAGCCTGAGCAGTCAAATTCAACACTCTGACAAAAGACAAGGCTCAAATATATTCAAACAGTTTTGAACGGAACGTCCTTAAGGTGTTCACCAGCAGTGAAAGCTGCTGATAAAAGTGGATTTAATTTTAAAATACGCTACTTTCCACCCTTCCAATTGTTGGCAATACTTTCTTAAAATAAATGATGAAAAAAACCTCAGCCATATTTCATTTATTCTGTATTTTTGATTATTTATATTAATTAATAGGACACAGTATCCCATTCGTCCAAGTACATGCCTTGGCACAGCAAAGACCACTCTGCATTCAGCAACATGCAACATTTCCGGCAGTTCAGCTCCAGGAATAGAAAACCAAGGGAAGGCAAGACAGCCAGATAAACAAATCATGTGGATACCTGAAAACCCTGGAGATACTGCAGCTATTGTCATTTTACACCTAAGCTCCTTTGAGGCATTCTGACAGTGCCAACTGTAGATGAAAATAATTAATGGGCTTCTTGGAAGTAAAAAGGAATTCACAGAATCATGCTCTTAAGCAAACAATCCAGATACTAAATCCTGCCCAGGACATTTTTGCCTGCATTGAACACTGCCCCATCCAACACAGTACAGTGTTTGTTGACTGCACCATATTTGTCCAGCACTCACTGACACACCTCATTGAAGATTATTAGTTGTGTCATCTAGAAATTCTTTGGTATCTCATAGGTCTGATGCTGCTTCTACAACTAGCAGTCATTTGCAGCAGCAAAATTTAAGTGTGAACTTCTACCGAGCCTTATCACAGCATTTTGCCTACTGCGCAGGAGGTAAGACTGTCAGCTCTTGTTCAAAATATTTATCTAAATCTAAAATTATTTCAAAAGGCAAAAAGCAACAGCAATATGGAAGTGACAGAAAGATTACCTGCTAAAGGCTGTACCTTTGAGTGACACCTCTGTAGCCAGCTAACTTCAGCCATGGTGCTCTTGCAGAGACATCTAGGAAGGAAAGTTCTTCCAACGCAATTGTTGAGTTGGGCCATATCAAAGCAACCCAATGGAGTTGATCAACCAAATCAAAACAAAGCCCAACAATAAACCAACCCACTTTACTGCAGACAGTATTTCTCTTCTACTTCCCCATAAGAACTCAGAAAGCCAAACCAAGGAGCACAGATGCAGGCTGGAGCTATAAAGCCCAGACTCCATTCCCTATTAGCCCATACCCCTAGGAGCTCAGGGTTGTTTAGATCCTGAGCTGTGGTTTAAGTCCATCT
The DNA here is from genome assembly GCA_025447955.1 of Psilopsiagon aurifrons. Taxonomy (NCBI): domain Eukaryota; kingdom Metazoa; phylum Chordata; class Aves; order Psittaciformes; family Psittacidae; genus Psilopsiagon; species Psilopsiagon aurifrons. The sequence continues at coordinate 10,278 of JAOEHY010037966.1, forward strand.
GTGTTCCTCAAGAACATCTTCATTGAAAAGAGACTCATCCTGCACAGCCACTCATTACTGAGCTCATCTGTGAGAGACAAGGACTGGCACATTTCTATGACAACCAAAAAGAAAACAAAATAGCAGCTTGGCACAATTTAAACAGCTTTTTAAAGCCTCCCTATTGTTCCCAAGGCTGCTTTCTCTTCCTCTAGCATGTATAGTTATCTTGGATATACTGCCCAGAACATCAGCTCTCCGTGAACCAGTTCTCTTTCCACTGGGGAACAGGGATTTTGTAAGATTCCGATGTTCAAAACCTAAAAGAACCAAAGGGCATACTGTCCTACCTAGTTTTACTAATTAGACATGCATATGCAACCTAAGGAAAAAGTCCAAGAGGGACCACAGAAGCCTGAATGAATAAAGTGTTCTCCAAAATATCTTCTCTTTAAAAACGAGAAAGAAGTTCTTCACTGTGAGGGTGGTGAGGTCCTGGACCAAGATGCCCAAAGAAGTGGTAAATGCTCCATCCCTGGCAGCGTTCAAGGTGATGCTGGACAGAGCCTCGAGCAATAGGGTCTAGTGTGAGGCATTCCTGCCCACAGGAAAGGGATTGGAACTATATGATCTTAAGGTCCTTTCCAACCCAAACCATTCTATGGTTAAGACACAGTACCTTGTTTTGTTTAAAGATCTTGCTGTGGATTAACTCAATGAGAAAAAGCAAAATTACCACTTTCTCTGCATTAAAAACGACAAAACTCAAAACCAAGTTTCACCATTTGAAAACCATCATTCCTTGCCTTGCAGGATCTCAATCTGGGTTCTTGCTTTTACACTAAGACATCCTAATTTAAAAAAGAAATAAAAGGCAGGGAGGAAGCAACAGGCACAATATAACCAGTTCAATGGTTTCTTTTCCCACCTAGTAAACTAGATAGATATAAGAGGGAAAACATGACAGTAACTTCTTTCTTCTCTTCACAAGGATCTCATGCCACTGCACACAATGACAAAATTATGCCATATTTCAGTCAAGATAAAGGCTTCAGCTCAAGCAGCTTGTAAACTTTCTTAAAGCACTGCTTATTTAAAAGTTCACACACTAAAGCAATTCAGCACCATAAATATAAAGCAGCTCTTTCTCTGACATATGTTTGCCAGTCAGTGGTGCAGAATTCACATTGTCTTTATGTTTGTTATTCCATCCCCTCAGATCAGTGACTGCCAGCTTACACGATTCACTAATTATAAGTAGTTAAGATTGTTTTTAGTACTATGGTATAGATGCCAAATCACTTTTACTGATTCCCAACACAAGAGAAAGACAGTATGAGTAAAAACAATGGAATGGACTCATAGGATCTAGACATGCCAAGCCACAAATACAGTGCCAGAAGAGTCACTTTTTTTTCCCTCCAATCTTAATTTTTTGAGATTTAGACTCAAGACAGACTCTACTGAACAGGCAGCCTGATGGATCTTCCACTGAGACTCCTTCATAAGCATAACAGCTCGTGCCATGTGACCACAGGAATAATAAATCACGGGAATAAAGAGATTATTTTCTTAAGTCACAGAAACCTCAAGTGCAACTTTGTCTATTAAGGCCAAATTTTCTCCCACTATCATTAGTTTCCCAGTTACATACAGACTGTACCCATCAAGTCAATGATTTTCATTTCGACAGTGTTTTGACTTGATCTTTTACTCACAAGTCATTTTGTTTAATTTGCTTCTGATATTTTTCCACACACGATTCAGAGTAGTGATACACTGCCAGGCAAAGTACTGAAATGGTCTCAAAGGCATAGATGAAGGAAAACTCTGTTATTAGTGGATCTAAAAGGTACTTCTTATTACTTAACCAGTTTGCCACAAAGAGTGTAGGTAGCGCATTACTGTTCGTGGTAGATGTGAGCTTGAGTCATGCAACAGAAAGCACTACGACCTCCTGGTGGAATCAGATGCTAGAAAGGCAAAAGGCATCAAAGTCCAGCCCTAAGGTCTCATTGATTCTCATAACTGAGGACAGCAGTGGCACACAAAGCCACAAGAAAGAGCATCTCCTTTCACTGCAGCTCTCCTTGCTCAAGGATCAGATCAAAAGCTGTAAGATACAATGAACTTCAGAAGTGCTTTACACTTATAAGTACAGTCAATATTCAGGAATCTTCATAGAAACACAGAATGGTTTGGGTGGGAAGGGATTAAAGCTCATCCAGTTCCAAGCCAACCTGAACAGGGACACCTTCCACTAGACAAGGTTGCTCCAAGCCCTGTCCAATCTGGCCTTGAACACTGCCAGGGATGGGACAGCCACGTTTTGCTTTTGACCAATTTCTAGTTAAATGGAAAAAAAAAAAGTGTATCCCACTTTTTTAAGCAGTAGCTATTACACTGTTAAACTGTATTTTTCTGCGCAATGCTTCCCATGTCCTAAAACTAACATAGGGATAAAACCTCAGGCTGAAGTGCCTTAAGAGGTAATAAACTACAGCAAATGCCATGGGACTGATTCCGTACTAGCTCTCACCTGGGCTTGCAATGGACAAGACAGTTGGAAATACAGGCACTTTGGTGAAAAAGAGAATTAAGGTACTTCTGATTCTGAAAAGTGAGATAATGCACATGGCAAGGCTGATTTAAATAAGTGCAGCACATTCCCTTCTCCAGTTTAAATCTGCAAATGGTGGGCTGCACTGTTTATTTTCTGCTGCCTACACAGTGCATCAGATCTGCCTAACAGGAATACGCTACTATCTGCAGGAGTATGCTCCCCCGAGATATGTATACTCCCATCCACCCCAGAACAGGCAGAGACCACACAGTATCACGTTGTGTTTCCAGCTCTCTCCAGGGGTATCCTATGCCACGTCCTCTCTTTCCAGTATAAAGATATGCCACTTCTGAGACCAATGCAATCATCGCAGATGGTGCTCAGTTACAAACAGGAAGCATCCATCCTTCTGCCGTACTTCACAGAAGAAACCAGCAGCAAACAGTTCCCTCATCTCCACTGCTCACTTCTGTGCAACAGAAATGCACATCTTTACACTGCTGTCTCTGTCCACACGGCAGATAGAGTGGCAAGAAAAAAATAAAGCTACAAAGCAAGAGGTTCAATACAGGCAATGTGCTGGGCAACATACACAACCTGTTTTTACAACTGTTAAGATTTACTCGCAATCAGAGTTCTGATTTTTCCCAATATGGATTGAGACTTCCAGTTCCCCAATGAGGAAATGAAGTGATGTGACATTAACCAGCTCATGAATCTCTTCAATTAATGCATTCTGCACAACGGAGACTTCCAGGGAATTATCTGCAACCACAGCACTGCCTCATTCCCACTGCCGTATCCCTGAGAATGAGTCACTTCAACTCCCATGTTCTTGCTGCAGGCAGAGAGCTAAGGACTGTTCTCTGTCTTCGTTAGTCTGGTTGGAATCAAATGCTGAAACTACTTGCACAAAACTTTAATTAGGGTTACCTTATTTTCTGCAGCTATTGAAAGCACAGCTATCATCGGCTCTCCACTCTTTGTGTAGAACTACAAGAGACAGCATTCTACCCTACCATCTTCAGATAACAACTGTGCAAGTTTATAAACAGTACCAAGATAGCAGGAGGCTTGCAAGCAGCACATCTTCAATGCTGAGCTATATTACTAATCAACTGCGAAGCTATCCTGGCACACAACCTAAGCTGCAGGAGGAAATAGGACAGCAATGGCTCAAGCCAACATTGGTAGATCAGTCCAGGACCCAAACACATGACCAAGCTCAGTGCCATTCCACAGTGAGACCCAGGGCCACAACTCTCATTTCTGAACATGTCAGCCCTTTCTAGTAAGTCATGGGAAGTGGAAGGCAGAAGAAGAGAATTTTGAGATAGGAGGTATGCCTCACTGCTCTCTGCCATACGAAAGGTCAGGAAGGTCTGCTACGCCTGCAAAGTGGCTCTCCTAAGCCACCAAACTACTGCAATATTTAAAAGATTTTAAGCATATTATTTAATTTAAATAGCTTCATTAAAAAAAAAATGCACTTAGATAATGACAATTTAAAAGGTATTTTATCATTATCAAACTGGTTTAGGGGATATAGGAGTTTGACAGTGGCTGGTTTCATACATTCTGGATACTGTAATTTTCACGTAGAAAAGAACTGCCCAGAAAAGACGCAGAATCTGTGTTACAAGTGTTTTACAGCTTGAGAAAGCCTTTGCTGAATACAGCCAGTAGTCTGTATGTGTTTCATGTGATTTGCAAACTAGAAACACTGGAATTTTAGGCCAGGAAGATGTCACTGACTAATGGGGATTCTCCCTTCTCTCTAGAGTATAGGTTTATAGAAGAATAAGATCATGTTCTCCAGGCAAGTTTATATGAAATGATTCATCTCCAGCCAGCTGCAGTCAAGACATCTGCTTGTTTTCATTTCACTACAGGGAGCTTCACCCCCCTCCTTACCTCCAAAGGCAGCCAAGATTATATTCAATTGTAAAAAGAAAACTTTTTAACAATTTCAGAACTAACACTTACAAAATTGGGTAAATTGCACAGAGACCACAGATGCACCTCTGCCGCACCTAAAGCACTCCTAAGAACATGAAGTGAAAATTAGGCTGAGGAAACCCTATTTAATTGAGTCTATTGAGCTTAGCACAGAGACATCACTGCTGTATCCTGTGCTTAACATGCCCAAATACTTGAAGGTATTTCTTTGTTTGGAGAATCCCTCACACATTCCACATGGGATCATGCAGACAGGTCCTCATTTGGTCAAATAAAGTTTGTGAACCCATGCCTTTATAGCTTTTCCATATTAATCCGCACTCCGGGCATATATCCAATTAAAGCCTCGTGTATAGATCACTAGGTTACTAACTGGCTTGCATACTTGAGGGCAGGGGAAATAACAAGCTCATGACTGCACAATTTAACACTGCCTGTGCTTTCACTTTTACATGTACATGTCTTTTTTAATCTAGTCTTAAGAAATAGTAAGGCTTTCTGATAATACAGTTGGGTCCCTACATGCTGGAACACAGAGTAGCTCATGGTGAATGCACTTACATTAACGCTAACTCCAACGCAAAGATGACAAGGTCTTTTCACAAGCACACTACAAAAACAGGAAGCAAAGGGGAAAACTTCACAGTTTGGAAACAGCAGAGCATTGTTTGCACAGGCTTTTCTAGCAAATGCAAGAGAAAATAAAATGGGTAACATGAAATCAGAGCACAGCACAAGAGCCTCAAGACAGCAGCTCCCTAAAGATCTCCAGGTTCAGACTACACAGGCAAGAAGATGCACAGGGTAGGGAGGTTTCTCTCTTACTTCTGCTAAGAAAATCTGACAAATAAAGAGAAAAAACCTCCCAAACCCTTGACATTAAGGCTAGATAATGTAACACAGCACTGCACCTTTACCGCAGTTAAAGTGGGTATGATAAACGAAGAGGTCTTAGGAAACACATAATCCCAATTGTAAAACAATATCAAGTGTTTCCATGATTTTTTAAATACTGTAATATTTTTTAATACTACCATATTTAAGTATTTCCATGATTTTTAAACTTCATTCAAAGGGAAGATACAATGGCACAGGCCTCACACACCGTGGGCTGCCCCAAAGGGCCACCTTCACCTCATATGAAGAGGCTACACTGTGGACTACACCCCTTCAAGATGAGTCAAAAAGCCCCAGTCACAAGCACGTTGCAGTCACTAAGTCGGTGACTTCCCCTTTCAGTTGGAACACACAGATCCAATCTGTGAGTTGAGGCTGCTCTGTTTAAATTTTTTCATATCATCACCTCCTCTCTTTCCCTTCCCCCTTCAAGTCCACTCAGCCCATGCTGCAGCACTCTAAGTGCTTACAGCCTGCACAATATATAGATAATGCAAGTAGTTGATGCTGCCTCAATCCCAACTCAGCACAGGTTTAAAAGCAACAGAGGACTGATTCTGTATTTGGACAAGCACCAAGGAGGACTCAGTGCTTTCCCACCTCATCTATCCCCATGAGGGAGCAGCTTTATACACAGTCAACTCCCATGACAGATTTGATTTCACCAGATCTGAAGTGTATTAGTCAATCCAAGTCACCGGGGACATTTGAAATAACTTAAAATAAATCAAGAGAGGATTAATTTCAAAGGAGGCATTGACACAGCACCAAAAGAAGTGTAAGTTCGTGTTAGGAGAGAAGCCATTAGCAATACTTCTCAATGCCAGTAATTTTTTCACCACAAACACTACAGCAAGAAGATGTTACAGTACTGGGGCAAATGCTGGGCTCCAAAGGCAAAATGGTTCCCTAGAAGGGGTATGTCAATATCTAAAACCAAAGTGCACGTCTGATCCCACACATTTCATTTAATTTCAAGCTCTTCCAGCTTTATTTCCTGTTTCATTCAGAGCAATCAGACAAGATGGATTATCCAACCTTAGAAATCGTGCTTTCAGTGAGACCAGACACGTTAACTGTGTCTGTCCTTTCACCTTCAGCAGCAAAGTTCTGTGCCAGCACATTTTATGTTTTCTTCAATGTCCACATTATTTGGCTACAAAGCAGACGGGGTTGTCAGTGCCAGGAATCCACTCAAGCCGCTTGCTCCGCTGGGAGAAGAGGAAGAGCCTCCTCTGTGCCTCTGGATGTCAAGATACTTCTTATTAAAAAAGAAAATAAATAGCACAGAAAAAATAAAAATTTAAAAAAAAAAAAAAAAGAGTTGAAAGAAGTACTGAAAGTCATGACTAATAACTTGTACTTGGGCAATCTATTTCATCAATGTGCTTCACCTCCTTACACCAGGAGAAGAAACTGGCTCTGATTCATAACAAAAATGACCAGGAAAATTACTGATATCTGTTGGAGGGATGGTACGGCCTGGCACAAGCAATCCAGGAGGTTCCTCAATTGTGTGGAAGACAACTTCCTTCTGCAAGTAATAGAGGAGCCGACAAG
>JAOEHY010037970.1:0-18672 GCA_025447955.1 Psilopsiagon aurifrons
ATGAAATCTTTTAAATATTTCCTGATACTTTCAGGATGGCTGAAGGCATCGCTTTGCAACATCATCATTCCTATCAGTGGTTTCTCAGATACTACCGAACTTGAGGAAGTGCCAAGACTTTCAGTATGGAAAGGGTTAACATTTGAAGATGGTTTTGTTTTTATTTTTTTCCCTATCCCCTGTGATGTCACCCTGTTACTCACTTTGGAACAACTGGGGCCAACCTTGGTTCTTCTAACGTTGAGGATTTGGTCCATTTTGCAGCTCTGGAGTCTGTGCAGTTAAATGGGTAAAGTCAAAGCTTTCATTGTCCTTCCGTCAGCCCAACTCCTGAAGGAAAGGGTGTGGATGTGATCTGAAAAGGCTGAAGAGTTAAAAAGTTGAAAGGAAGCAATGGTTTTAATTCATATTTAAGAAGCAAAGCAACAGCCCAGATACCTGCTTCCCCAGCCTTTTTGCTGTTTGCAGTCAGATGCAGGCGCCTGGAGTAGCTGTACTGATGTGCTACATGTGCCAGCTCCCTCTCTCTTTGCCCTGTGGAAGTCAGGGCCTGACCTTGGCCATCTCTCCAGGTGCTACAAACCCAGAAAAAAGTGACTAACCATAGTTCAAAGAAGAGTTCAAATATCTTGAAACCTTGTCCAGGAAGTTCCTGATGGTCTCAAAGTCTCTCTGGCTGGTGCATAAAAGGGGCTGTTTCTGGGGGATGTTTTTCATGTCAACCAGTGGCAAGAGAGGCATGGATGGGGACATCTGCTAGAGGTGATGCCTGATGGTATGTAGTATTTTGTGGGTCGTTACTCTTTAGAGGTATGTGGTGTTTGCTGTGGTGAGGCAGTTTTTCCTCTTTTGGAGTTCTTGCAGCATTTGCTAAAGTCTTATTGATGCTTGGATGGAAAAGTTGCAGCTCTACACCTGAGGGACTTGTCCTGTCTCTTGAGATACAGGATTCTGATTCCTTTTGCCCGAGACTTTTCATGAGGTTGTGTCAAGGAAGAGACCTTTAGTGAAGGAAAAAGCTATTATTTGCTTAAAAAAGGTATAATTAGTTGCATTTCAGCTGGCTAAAGGACTGCCATGTGATAATTTAAAAAACTTGGTTTCCTGGTAAACAAGTTAATGGATTTATGCTCAGTTGCACAGTGCTTTCAAAAAGCAAAATGGCCCTAGGGTGCAGAAGTAAAATTTAAGCACTTTCCTTATTTTTTTTTAGATAAGTAAAATAAAATACCCTGTCTGATTTTCTGAATAATAGCTTGGCTTCCTGCAGTGGAAAAGTAACCTCAGCTGAGAATTAAACCCACCCACCTTTGTCTTCAGGCTCCAGAGCAGACAAATAACTGCCTTTTGCCATAGTTCCGCTTTTATTTTCATATTAAACTCTTCTCCTCCTCTTCTTCATCTTGCTTTTTTTTGCTTCCACAGTTGCTCTTTTCTCCCATTCAATCATTTTCTTTTTAGTTTCTCTTGTCCTCTCTTTCTCTCCCAAGAGGAATACTTCTGTGACACTTAAGCTGTAGATGCACATACACATGCCAAAGGGAAACAGAAATGTTTGGGCTTGGATCAGGTCCTTTGTTTAAAGGCATGTATTAAAGATCTGTGATAGCCTCTGGCTACTTCCAGCAGCTTCCCCAAGGCTGCCATTTTTTGCCTTGGCGCAATTTACATTTGTTTTGGGTCCACCCCTATTGCTGTCTGCAGCTCCTGTATCCCTTCTGTAAGTGGAGGCCCTCCACTGCAGACATTGTCCTTGCCCATTTGCCCACAATCACAGGTGAGAACTTCAGCCTTGATGAAGACCAATGTGTTACTGTAGCACTCTTAATAGCAACAAGACATGCATGTAGGTTAAAGGCCTCATTTCTTTCTCTTTGTGTAAGTTTTTCATACTTCTGCAAGGTGTTAAATACTGCTTTGCAGATAAGAGCAGGAGCGTGGTACCTCCAGGCCAGGGGAATGGGAAAGTGCTGTAATTACTTGCTGCAAGAGTTTGGTACAACTGTAGTTTGGCAACTACTGCTGGCAGCAGGTAAGTAGTTGACTGTTTTCTGGCTGGAGCAAACAGTTTGCAACCTACTTTAAACTATATCCCTGAGGGGTGAAGACAGTGTGAGAAACTGGTTAATACAAAGAAAGTTGGCTTAACACTTTTGCTGGTGTTTGCCTTCTCTCCTGAGAATGATGATGCTTGAAAGTGAGATGGGAATAAATGTGAGTGTATATGCAAGCTAGAGAATTACCTTCTGGTGTTTCATCCTTGAAGGGTTGCATTTTTAAGTTGGATGGTCCTAATATTTGTCTATTAGGCAAACTTTAAGGTTAAGGTATGAAGTGAACTTCATACCTTAACCTTATCTGTCCTCTCTTCATTGATACCTTATCCTCTCTTCATTCATACCTTATCTGTCCTCTCTTCATTGTATTCGGAATGACTAGGTTTGCTGAAGACAGAGAAGAGGAATTTGCTGTCATTGTGTTCCGTTGCATACTGTTGAAATACATTCAATTCAGCCTTCTAATTCCTGGGGCAAATACTTGATACAATTTGCTAGGTTGGAAGGTTGTTATGGAGCATCTACAAGCTGAAAGGACCTTTTCCTTTTCTTCCAGCTCTTCCTTGCTGATCCTTTTTTGTTGAGGCTGCGCCTCAAATCCTGTGTTCAGTTCTTGGCCCCTCACTACAAGAGAGACATTGAGGTGCTCGAGCAGGCCCAGAGAAGAGCAAGGAAGCTGGTGAAGCGTCCAAGTCTGATGAGAAGCAGCTGAGGGAACTGGGGGTGTTCAGCCTGGAGAAAAAGAGGCTCAGGGGATACCTTATCACTCTCTACAGTGACATGACAGGAGATTGTAGTTAGGTGGGTGTCGGTCTCTTCTCCCAAGCAACAAGCAATAAGATGAGAGAATGGCCTTGAGTTGCACCAGGGAAGGTTTAGATTGGATATTAGGAAAAATTCCTTCACCAAAAGGGTTCTCGAGCACAGGAAGGCTGTGCAGGGAGGTGCTGGAGTCACCATCCCTGGAGGTGGACCTGGCAGTGCTCGGTTAATGGTTGGATTTGATGATCTGAAAGGTCTTCTCCAGCCTAACCAATTCTGTGATTCTGTGATTCCTATAGTTTTCCTCAAAAAAGAAGAAAAAAAGTTCTTTGAACTGTTTTGTTGTAGAGAGTGAGATCATCAGTGAAAAAATAAAATAAAAGGAACAGCTTGTTCTTTGGTGTTCTCTGAGATGCCATCATTCTCCTTTGATTGTAGCATCATATCAGGGTTACACACACAAGGTTTTGAAGTGATTTGGAGTGAATCTGAAGGCACTTGGATGGATCATGACTTTAGATCATACTTTCAGATCAAGGAGCCAAACCTTCTCCAAAACTGCTTTGTGTCTAGTGCAGCACTGTGCCTGGGGAGACCTGCCTTTTCATAGCTGTACCACCTGGTAAACTTCAAGAGGGGACCCAAGCTTCTAGAAATTTGGAGAAATACAGGTCCATTATATTCTGTCATTCTAGCAGCCTGTGTGATGGTAAACAGAAAAAGAAATTGTGTTTGCGTGCCGTGCCTCAAGGGCATCAGAACTGTGTTGTTTGGAGTGCGGTAGCAACAAATCCTGTCCCTCTTGCACAGAGCATTGGCCCAAGAGGAGCCTTGGTGGCTGAGTGCCCAGCCTTTTCCCTGTTTCTACTTGCAGATCTCAGGAGGGGAGCTTTTCTTCCCACCGGGCCTCATTATTAGGTTTTGCAATGCCATAGTGTAATTTCAGATAGTACTCCTGCCCACCGTCCATCTCTGTTGCCACATTTTGGTAGTTGCAGAGAGGAGCTGATAGGGTACAGCTGGTTAATAAAACACTCATTGCTCGACTCTAGACTGCATTCCTTGTTGCTAAACGTCTTTCCATGTAGCAGCTTTGTAATGGTTGAGTTTGAATGGGTGGCAGGTTTTGCACCCACTTTCAGATGGGTTTTTAAATGAAAAAAATTCCAGAAATCCTGAGTGAAAGAAGCCATCCAAGTGCCTTCAGTGTGTTTCATTTCAATAAATACTCCCTTCTTGTGGAGACCAGTGAAGAGAGGCATTCATTTCTCAGGGGTTGTTATTGGGGTCGGTGCTATTTAACATCTTTGCTGGCAACATGGACAGTGGGATCAAGCACGCTCAGCAGGTTTGATGACAACACCAAGCTGTGTGGTGTGGTCAACATGCTAAAGGGAAGGGATGCCATCCAGAGGGACCTTGACAGGCTGGAGAGGTGGTCCCATGTGAACCTCATAAAGATCAACAAGGCCAAGTGCAAGGTCCTGCACCTGGGTTGAGGCAATCCCAAGCAGAAGTACCAGCTGGGCAGAGACTGAATTGAGAGCATTTCTGAGGAGAAAGACTTGGGGTGTTCGTTGACGAGAAGCTCCACGTGATCTCAGTGTGCACTCACAGCCCAGAAAGCCCCCCATGTGTCAGGCTGCATGAAGAGGAGTGTGACCTGTAGGTTGAAGGAGGCTATTCTATTCCTCTGCCCCGCTCTCATGAGACCCCACCTGGAGTACATTGTACAGCTCTGGGGCCCCCAACACAAGAGAGATGTGGAACTGTTGGAGACCTGAGAAGGGCCATGAGGTTTTTCAGAGGGCTGGAGCATGTCTCCCGTGGAGACAGGCTGAGAGAGTTTGGGTTTTCCAGCTTGGAGAACAAAAGGCTCCAAGGGAGATCTTAGAGCAGCTTCCAGTGCCTAAAAGGGCAGACAGGAAATCTGGAGAGGGACTTTTTACAAGGGCATATGGAGAATGACTTTAAACTGAAAGAGGGAAACTTTAGGTTAGACATTGGGAAGAAGTTCTTCCTTCTTAGAGTGGTAAGGCACTGGCACAGGTTACCCAGAGAAGCTGTGGCTGCCCCATCCTTAGCATTTTTCAAGGCCAGGTAGAACAGGGCTTTGAGCAACCGAGTATAGTGGGAAGTGTCCCTGCAGGGATTGGAACTAGAGGATCTTTAAGGTCCCTTCACACCCAAACCATTCTGTGATTCAACTCTTGCTTTAATATCAGCATATGAAGTGTCTGGCTTAATCCCCTTTACATTCTTATGTAAATTCTTAAAAAAAGTAAATCCTTAATCTGTTAGTGTGTATTCAGCTTCAGGGGTTGTTGCACTGCTTTAGCTTCGCTGTAGAATTTTAAATTTGGGGTGAAGCATGTCTGTGGTTGGTAAAGGACTTGTTTCTGTGAGAAAGGGTATAAGGTCTATCATGATGGAGAGCTACATGCAAAGATTTGAGTCTTCTATTTGCTGGAAAATTAGATTTCTTCATCAGAATGAAGGTGGAGTAGAGTATGTCAGCCTGTGCTGTGTACTGTCTTCCCTTTCCCCCTTTTCTCTGAACCCTCTGCCAATACTTTTTCAGTAAATGAGTGCCAGTTTAACTCTTTTCTTTTTATTTGGGCCACGTTTTCTTCTTTTTTTCCATGGGAAGTAACACAAAACTTACAATGCGAAATGTTCCGTTTGTGATTTTGTCATAAAAACTAATGAGACTAGAAAAACTGTGGACCAACCTTTGTGAATAGTATTTCTTTATCCACAAAGCTCTTTAATTTTAATTAGCAAATAAACTGGGCGAGAGCAATAAGGAAGTATTTCTGTGCAGGCTTAGCTTGGTATTTTGTCTAAAATAATCAGAAGCAGTGATTAGAGAGAAATCAGATTGGTTGATCGCTGTGCTGTATCTTCAAATGGTCTTGGATTTTTTGCAGATGAGGGAGATAGGGTGATTCATACTTGAGCAAGACAAACCCAAAAGCTGCCAGTTTGCATTATGTCAATGTATGTAAGAAAATATTTAGATAGAATTTCCATTAAAAGTTCAAAAGCAGGGGGCTCATGCTGACCCCAGCTTTTAGAAGCTCTGGTGGGAAACATGAATGAAATTTAACTCTGCTCAATGTGTTTTCATTGGCTGACTCCGTGTTTTATTATCTCATGCAATGAGATCTTGGTTTGTCGATTTTCTGTTGAGGACAAAAAGTTCATGTATGTAGCAGCTCACATATTGAATTAAAGTACGATTAAAAGCATGATGTAATGACCCCCTCTCCTTTTCCTTTAGTCAGTATTTGCCTGCAGGATCCGTACATTACAATATTGACTTCAAAGTATTCAGTATTTTTTTACCTTCTGCATGTGTTGGCTTCATGTGTGTGTAATATTAAATCTGTTGGTTGAACTGTTGGTCTAAGACTTACTGTCTAAGTGGTTTCAGGCCTGGATACCTAATCCATATAGAGCAGCTTTCAAGGCATGTGATGATATCACAACACAGCTGTAGGCAGCTTTCTGAGGTGAGCCATTTTATCTGCAATCTTTTCTCACAGCTTCCTAAGAAGTAGTAGAATTTGTCCCTTAGTGTGCAGTGGAATCACTGCCTTCTTTCCCTGCTGCCATCTTACTTACTCTTTGCAGGACCTTCTAGTGACTGTAGGATATGTGGCCAAATCTAAACCCCGGTGCTCCTGTCTTCCATGTGTATTTCTGCTGCCTTTACATCTGTGCTCTGTTGAGTGTACAAAGCAGCTCAAAAATCAAGATACTACTTTACATACTCCAAGTGCTTTGCAAACATGGCTTAATAAAGTTAAAATTGTTATAAATTCAGGCAGTCACACAGGAAGGGTTGGTGCTTACTTACCTGAACTCCCAGATGGGAGCATAGTGGGCTGGATGGCTCTCCTAATGTGATTTTGAACCTTCTCATGCTTCCTCTTTGCCTGTATACATTTCCATTCCCACTCTGCTGAAATCTAGCACTGGTATGCATCAGAAGGGCACACGGGCAGATATACTATGTAATGGTGGCAGCTATGAAGTATTAAAAAATGTGACGCTCTAGAAAAGGGCTTTGGTAGTACTCTTTGCAAGGTGTCTAAACAAACCGATTGTCACCAGTGTGGTATCTTATTATGTTGTCTTTATAAAAAAAATAAGGAAAGAAAATATATTTATAGGTACCAAGAAGTTAGTGAATTCTTTTAAAGAACCAAATGTTATAATTAGGAACTCACTGCACTTAGAACTATTCTACAAATAAGCACCACAAATCTAGCCTAGTCCTTCCAGAGAAAACAAAGGTCAGTAGGCTTCTTTGAGGATTAGCCAACCAGAATTTCTTGGACCAAGGTACTAATTATTTCCAAAGCCAAGGATGATCACTACTTCCAAATCCAAATTATTACTAAAACCTGATGATAAAGCTCAGTAGTACTCCTCTCTAGCCTAACTTTTGAATTGAGATTCTTCTGTCCTGGACTCTAATCAGAGGACAAAAAGCCTAATCTGAATGGAAGGCAGGATAACAGTGGAAGTATTCTGCTTGCGGAAAGCTGCACTTCTGCATAGCTTGATCCAAAGTCTTTGAAGACTTCCTGGGTCACCAGCAGCAATATGAGTTCAACCACGGTGAACTGGAAAGAAGTGCAGCTCTAAGAACCCAAAAGCATGTGTGACCCGCTGCACTATACCTGAGAAATGGTTTCCTGCATTGCCTGTATGCTTGCAAGGGGGGGTCCCATCTTTGTGCTTCCTGTTGTCTGACAGCAAAGAAATGAGAACTGGGCTCACTATTACAAGCTCCTTCTTGGAAAGGCTTATCTGCATGGTATTTAAGGTTTTTCACATATCCACTGCTCTGCTTGAAGGTTCACTCGTATGAGAATTCACTCATATCTTGTAGCCGCAGTGGCTGTGAATTTGGTAGTGTCCCAGGAGACCACAGTTTCCATCTCAGATGGAAAAAGTGGAAAAGTATCATTTTTGTGAGCTCTGGCATAAGACAAAAAGGTTACAATAGCACTGGGGGAAGGGGGAAAAAGGTCAGAATTAAATATGTCAGAAGTTCATTTCTTCCACCTGACGCCTACTGCCTTTCTTGTGCAATTTCAGGGAACTTTGAAGTGGGTGTTCACATTGCGGATGTAAGCTACTTTGTATTGGAAGAAACAGCACTGGATAAAGTAGCGAGTGAAAGAGCCACTAGTGTCTATCTAGTGCAAAAGGTAAGAACAACATTTCTTTTTTTCATCTGATAACTCTGTCTTCCATTTACCATAAATTCATTTTAAAGGTTCATTTGCAGATGCCTAGAAAAAAAATCTGGCTGTTATTGCAAACCTACAAAAATAACTAAACTGGTGCAAACACAAGAGCTAATGTAGCTGCTGACTACCTCAGAGCTTGCAGAGAAAGCACAGGATGAAGCAGCAGCTTGTGACCCCATGTCTGTAGGCAAAGACCTGAGTGTGCCAGGGCTTGCCATGTGAGGACTTTGCTGCTCTGGAGCATAAGGGCCCAGAGCTGCGTAACTATGTTTGCACTGTGCTGCCCTGATATATGCCTGAGAGGCACAATCTGGTTCATCTGTTTTACTGTTGGGAGCTTGAAATGTGCAGATTTGGTAGTGGTGGTAGTGGAGGGTTTTGTCTTCAGCACAGTAGTACTAGCTAATCCCTCCAAAAGTGGATGTGTAGCAGGATAAGGTATAAAACACCCTGTGCAGTCTGACATCCTGAGGTACAATGGAAATTTCACACTCTTACTTTATCTGTGTGTCCCAAATACTGGAGAAATAGTGTTCTTTCATCATGCAGTGAAAAGATAATTGCACTTGTACAGATTTTAGTGTAACAGAATCAAATGTTAAACTCAACTTTAAAGTTGACTTCTAAACTTTAAAAATGAGCAAGTTAAAATTTAACATTATCAGAAAGGGAACAGTGAGGTTTCGTCTGTGTCTGTCTCATTTCCAGTTGAATGTGCAGAAATGTTTCCTTGCTCATCAGATTACACCAGCACTGTGCATGCAGGAAGCCAGGAAACTTCGCTGTTAGCATCCTGTGTCAGCTTGAGGCATCAGCTGCGTGAAGAGAAGCGTTGAGGCAATCTCATAGTAGCAGATTAATCTGTCTCTCCCCACACTCCCATTCAGTCAGACTGAAGTCCTTGCCTCCACAGCCCTTTCCGGGATGACAGGACATCTTTTGTAAAATGATATAAACATATCCTACTTGCTACTTAGGATTAGGAGTGATTCTTCCCCTCCCTTCCTGAATGTTCCCAGGGTTGCTATCCAGGGAGGGTCTTGTAATGATACTTGAACATTGCAGTAGCTTACTGTGTATTCTCCATGCTTCCCAGATGATGAAATTATTTATTTTACTAATTAAATCAAATTAGTGATTTGATATCAAGCTGTTAACCTTTAGTGGCTGTCTTGTAACTTTCCTTGGGTAAAAGTATCAAGGGACAGCTTCAGGAGGTCTCAGTGAGTCTGGTGAATTTTATGTCTCTGTGGGTGTGGGTTGCATGGATTAGCCATGATAGCAATGCAGAAGTGCCCAAGCTAGGTCAGTGATAGTGAGACCAACAGCACACAAGTGCTGCAGCATGGGATCAAGGAATGGCCATGCTGGGCAACACCAGTTACCAGTGACTTGCTGTCTGCAGGAGTGAGAAACAATGTATATGTCATGGAAACAGCATTTCTGACACCAGCCTTCCCAATCTTAGTGTCTTCAGTGGTAAGCCTTTCCTTCTGCAGTGCCCTGCTTCCCCCTCTGATGGATGTCTCAGTGGCTATAGCTCACTGTGGGAGATGTTGGCTGGTCCAAGGGGGATAGCACTGCAAGGCAGCAAAGCTGTAGTCCAGGAAGATGTTGTGGCACTATTTCAAAGTCAAAATACTGTGGTTTGAAGGCATGTTATTTTTTTTTTAAGGGAGAAGGAAGATCTTCATGTAGAAAGGAGACATTTTTCATGAAAATCTGGTTGAATACAAAAGCTAATTAGATTTTCTTTCAAAACACTTTTCCCCCCAAAACTACCTGACAGTTACGTGTGATGCCAACAGAAATTATCTGTTGTCTGTGATCTTCAATAGCTCTGTACCTACATTGGCCCAGCAGTCAGAATTAGTGTTTTACCCACACGTCTGCCCTGCAGAAAATATATTTTAGGAGTGTGAACTAGGTTAGATGATGAAATGGTCAGTATTTTGATTACGAGATGGAAAGGAGAGAGGGGATGGGCAAAGGAAAGCAGTCAGGATATCTGAAACAAGATGGTAGCATGACTCTTGTAGAAAATATGCATTCCTTTGATGAAGCTGTTTCCTAAGACAGCTGTGATTCTGCTAGAGGTTAGCACCATGCTAATCCTCCCAAAGAAGTTAAATAAAGCCACATATTTAATTTTCCTGAACTCTGTAACCAGAAGGGGAGTTATTGTGTAATTGCTAGTGGTCTATTTAATAGAAGTCAAGAAGTTTTTGAAATAAGAGTGTATCAGATTTTATGAAGCAAGAAAACCTAAACAGTTTCCTCTTTTATGGCATATCTTACAGTGTTATTTTAGGTGTGAAGCAGCTCAAGTGAGAGGTCAGCCATAAATCCCTATAATGTTTTATTGGTTCTATTTTATACTGGAGATCAAAGATTGGAACTGTAAGCCTGTCTTCATGTTGAGTCCAAGGACTTTGAGATGTTCACTTGTGACAACCAGTGAGTTGTCAGGGTGCTGATATTTTGATAATCTCAGGCTGAGTAACAAAGAGTTGCTCGAAATCTGAATTCATGGAAGTGTTGATACAACTCTTGAGCAGAAATCCTGGCTCATAAACAAATTGCCTATTTCCTTTGAGTGTCTTTTAGGGCATAAGCAAGAGGCTTGCAGAGCCCACCCCATTGTTGGACCTTGGCATCCTCCTTGCAGCTCTGGGGAGAGCAAGCAGGTGATACGAACTCGGTTAATACAGTCCCTCCCCAATGGCCTGGCAGTGGGAGAAGGGATTCCCCTGGGAGTCAGGGGTCCTTGTAACCAACCCGAACCAAGCATGAGTGAGCAGCCAAAGCAGCATGGGGCTGTTTGAAGGGACTTTGTGAAAATAAGGGTTTATTCTTAACCAGAATTTATTCCCTTTTCCCTTTGCTTAACTGATCAGTTTTCTCCTTTTATTCCTTGAAAAGCTCCTATAGTGAGTCCATTGATGAGAGCTGCTCTGGCTAATGTGCTCTGAACCTGGCCAGTGAGATAGTCCTGGCTGCAGAAGATGCTTCTGATTTTAAAGGGAACAGGGAGTTTTATCATCCCAGTATGTGTGTTCTCCCTCCCACTGCCCAGCTCCCTAGGAATGAGTGCAATGGTGGAAACTCATTTGGTTTCCAGAAGCAGTTTATTGGCCAAAGAGGCAAAATAAACCAAACCAATGGTTCTCACATGCAGGAGGTTAGATTTTCCTATGTCCAAAGCAAATCAGCATGCAGAGAAGCTAAACAGTGTGGCCAGCCATGGTTACAAGTCCAAGTGTACAGGTGTTTTATAAGGCTTGGGATGGCAATGTGTAGGGAACCTCCCAGCCCCAGCGGTGCCCTCTTTTGCTTTGGTTTTCCATTGCTGCCTACCACTTCGACATGCTGGGACATGTGGCTGCCTGCGGGGAGAGCCCATGGTGTGGAGTGGGGCTGTCAGGCAGTGCTGGAACACTAGGCCTCAAGCTGGATATGGTAGCACTGGAGATTTTATGTGTAGGACTTGGAAATAGGGAGAGAGAAATCCTTTCCATGATTTGATTTGAAATGCAGACTCACAGCTGTGAACATTGTGGATATCAGCCTTTCACTCAAAGAAATGCCCTTTCCAGTATCTCTTGGGCCTTGCTAGGTTGTGGGGAGAGATTATGTCTTTTATTAGTCTGACTTGGTAGACAGAGATGAAACTCAGACAAGATTTCACCACACAAGCCTTTCTTCAGCCCTGTTTTCTAAGATACATTAATTAGAAAGGATTTCCTGGGGGTGTAGGTCTTTTTTTTCATTGTGTAAGTTTTTTTCCCCAGTTCTGCTGCGTCTCTCCAACTGCATTTCTAGATTTGACTACATTTATACACGCACTTGTTCCTGCTTTATGATCCCTGTATAAGCCTGGGTGACTTTTATTTCCACCTGCAGTAAAACTAAACTGAACAATGTGATCCTCAACATAGGCACATCCTTAGCTATTTGCTAAGGAAACTGCTTCACACTGGAGGTGATATCCCTGGCAGTGTTTCAGCTAGCTGGATTTCTGCGTGCTGTGGCACTCCACAGGGCGGCTGGCAGACGCTGCTGTCTCTTGGCAGATAGTCACAGGAAGGGCAGAGCATTTAAAAGATGCAGGGCAACCTCTGGATATTTGAGGCAATGCTATGCAACCCTGATATTTTGCATATCTGGGCACTAAAGATGTACTCAAGGGAATCTCCTCTCATCCTGTGTCTCTTTCAGAAAGAGATGGAAATAATCCTGTTGCAGAAGTTCCTTCTGGGAACCCCCCAGGGCCTCCATGATAACTCCAAAAACATCTTGCTCTCCAAATGTGACACAGTTGTGACATCTTTGTATGTTAAATGCTGGGCTTGCAACTACTAAGAATCCTTTCAGCCTGTGACCATATCATGTTAAGGAAAAAGGAAATGTGAAACTTCTGTACTTTGTGACAGTTGGTTATCTCTCCATGTAGACTGTGAAGAGGAATCGTGATGTTAAAGCTGAGGGAGGTAGTTAGCCAAGATTGTCATAATGTTGAAAACAGGTTTCTTCTTTTAATTCAGTAAGGTAGATACAATTGAAATACCTTCGCTGCAAGGTCACTGTCTTATGTTACGTGTGGATTTCCTGAGCCCAGGAAAAGGTTGCTCCCCTCTGAGACTTCCTCCATGGTTTAGGTTAAATTACTTTGCCTAAAGTTTCTCTCCTGTAAAACAAGGGTAACACAGGTTGATGCTTCTGTATTTAACAGTAGGTTTGTTACAGCTAATTGCTTGGTGAGTGTTTAATGCTGTAATTATGATCTGAGTTAAAGCTTTGCTTATGTTTCACATCATGGAAAGTCCTTCCGTAGAATTATAGCCTCTTGAATCGAATATTAATCCAGTTCAAGTATACTTAAAACAAGCATCCTGTTGATTTGCTGTTCTTTGTGGATGGGCTTTCATGTATCCTGTAAGCATTTCTGTAGCAGACTGTTATTGCTGCAGGAGGTGTGAAGGGAAAGAGGATGTGCCAGGGCACAGAAATATTCAGTAAGTACAGACCATTATCAGATAATCAGAGAGAAGGGGAGAGAGAAAAAAAGCTGTAAATGCAGCTTTTAATTTGGGTGGAAAATGGTGTGAGAACTTTTATTAAATTACTAGCACTTTGTTCACTGTGACCCAGACTTCAGGGTCTCATGGTGTCATGGGCGATCTTAGGCAGGAAGGGATTTCCGATAGTCTTTAAAGCTATTTTCTCTCCTTTCTGGTATGGGTTGGTGCCACTCATGCTAAATTTATAACCCTGTGGCATGGGTCCTTCCAGGCAGCATGGCAGAGCTCACGTACTGGATCTGTGAGTTATGAATGTACCAGTATTGTTAGCATACTGTTAACAACTGGAATAACAGAGTTGACGGCCTTTGTGTTGCGGGAAGCAGTTTATCATAATCTGTGCCCTTGTGACCTTCCAGCTGAACCAGTGCTGCTGATTCATGTTGCAAGTGACTCCTTGACAGTCACAGACCATACAGTTAAACTTTTGGCATTTATATACACTGCAATTAGAATGGATTTATACCTGTCGTCTGGTGCCAAACCACAAATGTTCTTAAATATTTGAGAGTCTTTCCTTCAAAGCAAAAGGTAAATATAAAGTGTACGCACTTGAGAAGAAAATGGACACTTAAGACTTTTTTCTTACTGTTTTGAAGAACAGTTGTTCCCCTGGCATCCAGGTAGAAAAAGTTACCTCTGAAATCACCAAATAGGTGTCACAGAGTTTGGAAGACCTGGGGTTTGCGTGTCAGTCGCTTCCTGACGGTCCTATATTTATAGGGTGACAGAGCAATCAAACTGGAAACTGAATTAAATAGCTGAAATATTTTATGGCAACCAAGTAAAGCATTTCTCTGTGTTTTTCTGGAATGCACCAGCCCACATTGCCACTCAAAATAAACGAGGAATAATGTGGTTCTTCTATGAGGGCGGTTACTGATTCTTCACAAAGGTAAATAATGAGATGGGAAATAAGACTATGAATCTCTAATAATTAAATTTGCTTCATTAAACAGTTCTTATATATTATCTTTTCTGCAGACTTCACTTGGGAAATAACTCTGGGATAGTAGAAACACTTGGAGCTGCTCAGGTTTGGTCTAGTATGAATATGCTCCAAAGCCTTTGCTTTGTTGCTGTAGTCAGGTTTGGTAATCCAGTGTTCAGCAGCAGAAATGTTAATTAGTTGAAGAAAGGAGTTAGGACACAGGTTAAAAAAAAAATCCCTGCCAGAACTTTCTGTTGACTGCCATTTTGTTCAAACAGTTGGGTATAGTAAAATAAGAATTGTTCTCCCTCCATTTGCAAACGCCGTGTTAAATAGTAATAAACCAGGTGCTTTTGTTTATCTCACTGGCATCTACACATTCCTGTCTGTGCTGCAAAGCATGGGCTCAATCCTTATTAAAGCCTTGCACCACTCCTGTGATGCATCGGAGAAGTTTCATTTATGCTTTTCAGGGAACAGACTTGCGTTATTTGCTTCGTTACACAGTATTCAGTGGCAAAGCAAGAAACACAGTTCCCAAATCCAAGCTTTTCAGCTCCCAACTGCGAGGACTATACTTCTTCAACATCAAGTCTTCTGACGTGTTGACCTTCCTCATTCTTCGCACTACCAAAATGGCAATAGGAAAAAAGTGGAAAACTGAGCAGACTTTGTGACCTTAAAAGCTGCAGAATGAACTGTGTATATAATTGAGGATGCAGGATGCTATAGAGTGCTTATTCCATTCTTTGAAGGGAATTCCCAGCTTTGAGACTGACAGCTCCTTCTGGTGTCTTTGAGGGGTGGGGCTGATGTGAGCATTGGTGGCCTTAGCCATGCCTGATTTCTTCTCATTTCAGGGGATTTGGTTTACTTATTCCATGCCAGCATGCCATTCATTATGTGATGTGGCTCTGGCATGCATGATGCATCCCAGAGCTATGACGTAGCTGCTCTTGACACAGAGAATGTGATCCTGAAGGTTTAATGCATTTTCTCCTTTTGTGCATTGTTGGGCCTCTATTTTACCAACTGGTCAGGGAAGCATGGCTACAGAAAAGTCTCTACTAAAAGCCCATATCTTACCAAGGCTCTCTTCTTTTCCAGGTGGTCCCAATGCTTCCCAAGCTGCTCTGTGAGGAGTTATGCAGTCTCAATCCCATGCAAGATAGACTGACGTTCTCTGTGATGTGGAAGTTGACTCCAGAAGGCAAGGTACCTCAAGTAACAGGCAGTTATCCTCGCAGTCCTCACTTGGTGGCCAGCCCCTACTCTTCCAGTCAGAATGGTAAAATGCCATTCCTTAACACCGAGGTGGACAGGAAAGGACTTGTTGGTGAACAATACTGGAGGATGTAGGACTGTCCCTGTGTCTTGTCTTACTGATAAGATACCATGGAACTTCAACTGGAATAACCTCACAACAGGGTGGGAAAGGAAGAATATTTGTATGAATTTCAGGAACCGGAATTTCTTGCTCCTTTCCAGGTCACCTATCCATTTAATGACTTTCCTCCTGCAGCAAGTCAAAGCTAATGCTTTGGGTGGGACAAGATATTCCCCCCTGACTGCAGCCCTGCCTTGTGCGCATAGATAGTTGTGCAATGCAGTGGATGTGGGCAGTATCCCTTTGTGGCCTCTCTGGTAAACAGACGGTATCATTCTCCTTCAGAGCTGCAAATCACATAAATCCAAATAAAGCATGATAGCTCTTCAGCAAAGGCACAGCTCCATCCTCTGCATGTGTTATTTCCAGGCAGCAGTGGAGGCTGTCTGTCAGTGCAGCGAGCTGCCTTCAGCTGCCTGCCAGATCTCCCCAAGTGTTCATTTCTTACCTTGATCCTCTCACACACTCTATTGCTAATCCTAGCAATCTCTTCTTTGGTGATCACAGGGTCCCCTCACTAATCGAGGAGGGCTAAAGGCTGCCACTACCAGAGGACTCTTCAATCTATGTCAAGTGCACTTTTTGTAGTCAGAATTATTTTTTTAACCAAAACCTGAGTTGTGCTTATGCACAGCTCTTTCTGTGGAGAGTATTTCTTTTGCCAATTTGGTAATTCTTCACAAAGATTGACTTTACTTCCTTATTATTGTCCCAGAAGGATGCTGAATCTTGTTTTGTGCTCTAGCAAAATACAGTTGCAGTCCTGTATTTCTCCAGGGAGTCCTGCTGTGGCACTGAGGTGGGTTTTATTTGTTAATTGTGAAGAGCATTCCACTTCCCATAGTGACAGCATGATTAGTCATGAGGCCTTCTAATAACAGCTACTTGGTGGGCCTTTTACTGGCTCTGAGTGGTCTTTGAACAGCTGATAGTCAAGTCTTAATTAAAATAAGTCTTTAATTAAATCTTATCTCTTGTCCGATGCAATATATATGTTATTTGCTTTTCAAACAGTGTTCAGACCAACCTTCTGTGACTAATGAGAAAATAGAGGAACTGCAGCATCTGCCCTACACCTGCTCAGGGAGCTGATCTTTGGAGTAGCAGTGGTCTGGGCTGTGACCATGCTGCCCCTTGGAAAGTAGACTCCCTGCAGCCATCTCGGCAAACTGGTTTCTCCTAGGAGGCCTTGAGGACTGCAGTCTTAATTGAGGTCACTTGATTTGAACATCAGGTGAAGGCTGGAGAAGAATTTACTCCTTCCAAGAGGAAAAGTGGTTGTAGGGCTTTTGCCCAGCAGGGCATTCTTGCAAGAGCTTATCTTTGAGTTGGGACAGAATGTGTCTCCTGTATTTCTAGGTCTTACTATATATTACTATAGCCCAATCTCAGTGTAAACAGGATCACATGCTCTCCCAGGCTGTGCTGGGTGAAAGGGAGGTGAGTCAAAGGCTCCAAAATGGTGTTTGAACCTCAGTTGGTGGTGAAGAACCATGAGAGCACTGACACTGGGGACAGAGCATTCCTCAAGGTGGGACACATGAGGCCAAAAGGCACTTCATTGCACCCCATGTGCACAGCAGTATCACAGCCTTGAGCTGGCAAAGCCAAGCCAAGCAGCACTACTGGAAGTGAGAGGTGCTCTGAGTTCCCACTGTTACTGTTCTGAAACAAGTAAGTCTACAGTTAATACATTTCCCAAGGAAGAGTCCTGTAGATTCCTCACTGAATGTGGCTCTTGATAAGTTTGGTGTGTTTTTAATTCTTGTTTCTTTTAGAAAAATAACGCCAGACTTAGCCCTTTCTGGGAGACAGGTACACACTTGTTGCTGTTGGGTTCTGGAGTTTTTCTCTTCTAGTGTTCATTAACTGTAAAGTAATGTTGCCTCAGCAGCACTCCACATAGCTCCATGGACTCCAGTGGGATGGTGTGACATGATGTATCTGAAATGACTTTCCAAGGGCAGAGATGTTAACTACATTGTTGCATCTGTGCTGTTCTTCAGAAGCAGAGCTAGGTGTTTATAGGAATGACATAACACATTCTTGTTTGGATGCAGCCAACAGAAAGATACTTGAAAACAAACGATGCAACTCTTGAAGTTACTGCCTGCTGATGTTTAAAGCACAGCCCTCCTGGTTCCTTCTACCAGTGAGGAAGAAAGATTGCTTCACTTTAAAACAACCTATACAAACAACGTGTCTTCCAGGCTTAAAACTCTTGTCATCAGCCAGGACATGATACTTACACTGCCTTGTGTGGACAAAGTCCTCAGTCTCCTGCAGAGCTGTGTCACACCCTCAAAGAGAGCTGCATTACCAGGGACTGTGCTGTTTTAGCTGAGCCACACTGACTGCCATCCCATGGTGTGCTGGGGACTACAGCTTTTTCTCAAGAGTAGCCAGAGCTGGGAGAAGCCTTAACCTTGCCCTAGAAATGTCTCAGATACCATCTGGAGTCTGGGTGCACCAGGCTTGCTGTGATGGGGGAGATCTTGCAGACCAGACTTGTGGGCTACTTGTAATCTCCAGTGTCCGGTTTATAACCCCCAAGTGTTGCTCCTCCACACTGCTTTGCCCATCCATCAGCCACTGGTACAAGACGTAAGCCAACCTTGTGCTGTTTTCCTAGTAGAGGCAGAGCTTGCCCATTCCTCTGGTGGGGTTTCCAAACAAGGGACGCAAGGCTGTGGTTACCTAAAGTCTGCTTGGATGGGCACTGAAGGCAGAGATGGAGGGCATTTACAGGAAATACTTGGATGATGGGTATGTTAAATTAGCCTGCCACACCAAGCCTGAGTCTGGCAGCTCTACTCACTACACACAGGGATTACTGGACCGCACAGGGCAAAATGCATCTGAGCTCCATTCCTTGCCTGTGTGACATGTGTTTGATGTATCCATGCAATCCTGGTGAGAAGGTTTTTATTGGGTATGTCAACAAGAGATCACTCAGGGTTGTCACTGTCCAGTTCAGTTTGCACCTGTTAGAGCCATGGCAGGAATGAAAATTGGGTACTCTATATCATGCTGCTTGGTTGCCTTTGAAAGATCAAGAATAGAAAAGGAATTGAGGAAACAGAGAAATGTAAGAAGTAGCCTGAGCGGCCTCAAAAGGAGCGTGACCAGCAGGTCGAGGGAAGTGATCCTGCCCCTCTACTCTGCTCTCATGAGACCTCACTTGGAG
>JAOEHY010037970.1:18772-70067 GCA_025447955.1 Psilopsiagon aurifrons
GTCCCTGCCCATGGCAGGGGGGTTGGAACTAGATGATCTTAAGGTCCTTTCCAACCCTAACTATTCTATGATTCTGTAAGTTTAGTATCTGTTAGTAATGGGCTGCTTGTCCTGAAGCTTTGCTGAACATAGCCTGCTTGAGATTTAAGGTTAAGTTCTGGGGGCCCAATATGCTCTTTCTCATCTTACAAGGAAGTTATTGGAGCTCTGAAATAAGCAAGCAGAAAAATGAGGTTTTGCTGAAAGCTTGAAGTTCAACAGACTGGAAATCCAGTCTGTTGCTTCCTGCAAGGGACAGAGAGAACTCTTGGAAGTCAGTGGCAGAAAGCAACATGTAGCCTCATGTAACTCATGTAGCTGGCTTTAAGCCGTAAGTTGGGGATTGGGGAAAGTGCTTCTCTTCAAAATTACCCTTCTGCTTCGTGTCCTGTCCTTAACCCTTTTCAATACACATGTACTCACCTACTTTACAAAGCAAAATGAGAGTGCTTTCCAAGCACAAAATATTTAGTGTGAGAGGACCAGAATTACTAATGACCTTTGATAAAGAAACTAATAGCTGGAGATGGAAGAACTAGCAGGGAAGTGGAAATACTACCTGAAAATACTCGAACAGCAAGTTGAAAGAGCTGTCTGTTACAACTGGAGGGTCTGTAGGAGTGCTCAACTGAAATTAAGGCTGCTAAGCCTTGTTCCCAGATCATCTCAACAGGGAACGCCATCATTTTGGTGCCTGAGTACCATCCGTGTTTTACTGAAGACTGAAGTATCTCTATTGCCAACTAGTTTATAGTCTGCAACTTGGTGGAAGTGGATAATTCAAAGAACAATGCAGCCTCTTCCGCACCAGAGATTGTGATTGCTTAATATTAGGAGGTTTTTTGGGTTCAGCAGATTTCATCAGATGTTGCTGACATGCTGGACGTCACCACAAGAAGCTGAACCGTGTTTAGTGGGATGCATCAGAGCGCAAAGCAGGTGCTGCCAGCAGTGTCGCAGCATCTCTGTCCAGCTTTGGCACTTTCTCTTCTTTTCTTTTAACTTGGCATAGACAAAGGGACAAACAGAATAACCATGAGCCAGGGGTCAAAGCATTTCACATTGCAAGACACCACTTGCTGCACCTTCACTGTTGGGACGCTTCCGAATTAGAAATGAGCTAAAATGTTCTGTGACTTTCAGAGCTCTGAGCCACTGAGTTTTACTGCACATACATTCTGTGGGGCATAAGGGAGGGAGGCAGCAAAAGTATCTTGAGGATCAGTCCTTTTCTGTTTAGAAGAGAGTTTGTCTTTCTGAAGCAATGTCCTTGATGAGTCTGTCAGAGAAAGAGCTGGCTGTTCCCCCTGGACACTGTCACTTGCAGAATTTACCTTGTCCTGTTGTGCTGATGAACAGGGAAAGTGGCACTTGTAGGTAAGGCAGAATTCAGTTCTCCATTCATTCTCGGAGCACTTGTGCATTGAATGGTTTATTGCAGACTGCATGTGTCTCCAGAGCCCTCATGCCAATGCTTTTGACTTTTCTGAAGAGCCTTTGACCCATTGTCCTTCTGCACTTTCTCAGTGGCTTGATGAGCTTTTGGACTCATATATACCTCAGCTGAAAACAGATTTTCCTTTCTAGTTTAAGAAATAACTCTGAATTGCTATTTCTACATTCTGTTACAGAGTTTTAAATAGGAGTGGCTTCTGATTTAAAATAGAAGGATTTTATAGGTGATTTTTAGATTATTTTCCTCTAGATTCCAAAATCAGTGACTGTCCGTCTCTCCTCCAGACTCACCAAAGTCCTACTCAGGCACTTTCACAAGTTCTAGTCAGACATTGGGATTCCTGCAGTACTCCTGAAACCAGAGTATTTTAAGGCCAGCCCCTCATTCCCTTCTCGTCACACTTTAATCAAAGAGATGGAATATAATTTGCTGTGTTTTAGATAGGAGAGCCTTTCTTAGAATCTTAGAATCAGCCAGATTGGAAAAGACCTTTAAGATCACTCAGTCCAACCTTTACCCCAAAATTGCTAAGTCCACCACTAGCTATGTCACTGAGGGCCTCATCTACATCACTTCCAGGGATGGTGATTCCACCACTTTCCTGGGCAGCCTGTTCCAGTGACTTACCACCCTTTTGAGGAAGATTTTTTTCCTAATATCCAATCCTGGTGCAGCTTGAGGCCATTTTCTCTTTGCCTTCACTTGTTACGTGGGAAAAGAGACCAGCCACCTCCTCCTTCCATCCTTCTTTCAGATACTTCTAGAGAGCAATGAGGTCCCCCTTGAACCTCTCTTCTCCAGACTAAATAATCCCAGTTCCCTCAGCCGTTCCTCATAAGACGTGCTCTAGGCCCATCACCAGCTCTGTTGCCCAACGTTCTTGCATGTTCTTGCAGGTTTCTTGCACGTGGGGTTTGGAACTAGATGATCGATGATCTTAAGGTCCTTTCCAACCCTAACTATTATATGATTCTATGTGCATCTGCCTGTTGCCACTCCGGCGGCTAGTAGTCTTTGAGTCAGCTGATTGATTTTAAGTCATGATGGGCTGTAGTTCTTTGAGCTCTATTAAAGAGGGTAATCAGGTAGAGGAGGGAGATCTAAGCAGTTCCCTATATGCACAATATATTGTGGATATACATGTTCCTAGACTCTAGAGGCTCTTTATGGGCAAAAGGCCTGATGGTCTCAGTATGAGAAGATCCTCACTTGAAGATCATAGTCAGTGGTGAGGTGTGATGTCATTCCTTCCAGTGTTTATACAACTTCCCAAGCTTTTGTGCACTGGAAGAGTAAGCCCTTACATCAGTTTATGCTTTCCAATTTTGCAGATCCTTGATGAATGGTTTGGGCGGACAGTCATCTGCTCCTGCATGAAGCTAAGCTACGACCATGCACAGAGTATGATTGAAAGCCCTGAGAAGGTGTTCTCACCTGAAGAGCTACCCCCTGTCTCCATTCAGCACTCAATAGCTGAGATCCAGCAAGCAGTGCTGAACCTGCATCGAATCGCCCAGCAGCTTCGCAAACAGCGCTTCATTGATGGTGCACTGCGCTTAGACCAGGTAAGTCCAGCTCCTGAAAGGGGCTTCTGATCCACTGAAACAATTAATTTCATGTTCTACTCCCTCAAAATTTGCTGATCAAATAGAACCTAAAGGGGAAAGTCAAGACTAGAATAGAAAGGCAGGTTTGTGTGCCGTGTCTTTTTAAGAGCAGCACCAAATTATGTAGCAAAAGCACTAAGTAGGATGAAAAGAAAAAAGTTCTAGTTTTTTAAGGAGGGGTAAATTTTTCAACGTTTTTCAAAATCCTAAAACCCTGCTGGACTGGGTAACTCATACAGTAAAACAAATCATGATGGTGTCATTCATTATCAAGCAGTTCAGATATCCTTAGCGCACATTTCACTGTGAAAGGCTCACCCTCCACATTTATTTCTGTGCTTGCAATACTCATGTTTTCCACAGTTTTCATAGAAATACTCTGGGCAGGGAAAATGACTAAATGTTATCTAAGCTAATACTTACAAGAGTTGGGTGTGTTTCAGAGAAAGAAATGCTAGTGAGGAGATTTTGTGTCTGGGGTGATTTAAATAATCTTGTATCAGTTGTGGTGTGTGTCATTTCTGGTTTACAAGGAGGTCCAGTTCTTTTAGACTATCACAGCAAAAATAATTTTGCATTTGAAGTTCAGCTGCCCTGAGGTGCCTTCTGACAGTTTTTGTGGATAGGAGGTTCCAGTAATTTATAGAACCCAGTCGCCTTCCTGACCAGGAGACAAAATAATCTCTTAATGTAAGGAAACACTATTGTTTCATTTTGCAAAATGAGCATGAGTCAATATAAGGATATTGCTGAGAAAGAGGCTAGTGTACTGAAATACATAAACAGGACTATTGTATGTAAGAGGTATGTTGTAACCCTTCCATTTTACTTAGTATTGTAGTGTTGTCTCTAGTTGCAGGAAGCTCTTAATTTTAACAAAATTGTTGCAGAACAGCAAGATCAAGGAGTGTCTGAAGTCAGACACAAGAAACGTCTGACTTTCCCCAACATAACATGTGGCTTAGTCTGGTGAAGCTGCTGCGGAGAGCCAGCAGTGTGCTTTCCTCTATGTGTACGATGGACAGGATGACACATTTCTATCCTGACTTTCGGTAGAGGAAATTGGGTTATATTTTAGGATAAACTTTCTATAGGCATTGACATAGGTATATGCTTATTGGTATATGGCTATAGGTATAAGTATTGTGGTGTCTGAAGCTGTCTTACCTACATCTGCTGTAGGAGAACTTGGAGGACAGGTTAGGCACACCTAAGTGAGCCTGGAGGCATTTGCTCAGGATCCCTCCTCGCTCAAAGGAAATAATAATATTAAAGTTATATTAAATTAATTTTTGGAAATCAGATTCCCACTTTGAAGTCATACAGTTTTCTTAAACCTCTTTGGGAAGAGAAGCTTCCCTTTTTGAGGTTTATCATTCAATGGCTAATAAGCTGGGCTTTTGTTCACAAGCATTCCGAATGCTTAAGAAACATAAAAATGCCTTTGCACTTGATGAGCCAACTGGGAAGCCTTGGAGATGTTTGGGTTGGAACAAGAGTCCACAATGACTGGGAGCCGTGGCCCAGAAAGGTCACCAGCTGCATTCCACAAGTCACACTTACAGTGTAGTGCTGTGTAGTCACCGTATGTGGCTGAGCTGAGTACCTGTTATCAAACTAACCTCAGGGAAAATAAGTTTTAAACCAGCTGTGACATTTGCAATGGGAGGATTTGGCCGGGAAACATCCTATTCTGATGATACCGAATAAAAGATTAGCAGTGTTTTGTTTTGCTTTGTGCTGTTACAAAGAAGCTATTAAAGAGAACATATTAGAGCATCCTTTGTGAGATCAAGCTTAAAAGCCACTGCTAAGGGCATCAGAGAGGGCTGATTCCTACTTAGCCTGGATCATAACCAACATGATCAACCGAGTTATATCTCACAAGTGTCACTTGATGTTGCACAGAATCTCACTCCCCTGTCAAGTCTCAGAGTGAAAGTAATGATCTTTGAGAATGAAGAGTATTCTAGTTCAAGGGACACTGTCACCATACTTAGTCAAGTATTGTCTTGATAGTTGTATTTCGATAAACTACATCCTCCCCAGCACATGGAGAAAGCATTTACTGTAAGGCCCAAGTACAAACAGTATGTGAGGGGTGGGTGGACATATCCAGCCATGTCCATGGCTGGACAAAGCAATCTGTAGCTTTTAATAGGAGATGAGTCCCTCTGCGTTTGCTCCCTCACTTCCCTGAGTTCCCATGAATGCAATTGTGTGCTGAGTCTGATTTCCAGCCCTGAGCAAGTGAGCAAGGGTAGGTCTGAATGGGAAACACACCTTTCTAATCACTGGACCTCTCACTGATTTCCTGTTGAGTAATGTGAATCCTGAACAATGGAAGACAAACTCCAGCAGGAAACTATGGGCAATGAATTATCAGATTCCAAATAAATATGTGAACGAAGGAAATGATCATTGCACAGTCTTAAGGGAGGGGGTGGCAGGGCATGGATGACTCCTGTGGGTTTTTTTCCAAGGGATATGAGCCCTCTTCCTATACATTGCATTATGTTTGAAATCTTCTACCTTGGGGTCACTCCTGATTGAAGAGTGATGCTTTGGGTGAGGTTTTTTTAATTGCATCCACCCTGCCATTTTTCAATGTGATGTGCTTTTGTGCTTCCTATTGGTATTAAGAAAATCATTGGGGAAGAATCTTCTATCCTTCTTTGCTACTGGCTGTGATGCCTTGGGCTGGTGCTCTCCCTCTCTGCCTCAGTTTTCTCTTTGGAATGATATTCATCTCCCCCACAATATGTGTATAATTTAGGATTTATTCCCCAAAACTAAGAATGTCTCTCAGCTAAAGCCATTCATGGGCATATCTTTATAACAGCAAAAATACCGATTGGCCAGGGAACTCCTTGCACCTGACCTAGGATGGCCCCAGTAAGATGCAGCAGAGTCCGACTGGCTGTGCCATGGTGAGGGGAATGTTTCCTGTTTGAATGTTGCTGCTGATTTTTTATGACCTAGTGTGAGAGCAGCATCTGCTTGCCCATGTTTAAATCTTCTATCACTAATTTAGAAGCAGGAATCTCTGTAGCTCATCAGATGAAAAATATTTTTTTGTTTTTCTCTCTTCTTTTTTTTTAATAGCTTGGGAGTTGCATATCTGGGTCACACAGAAGACCTTGAGGCAAACTACAGAGGTAGCACACAGTCCTGAAAGCTTCAAATTTATGGATTCCATGTCAGTATATATGTGTTTTTTGAGGGCTGTGTAATTTTGAATTCCTGCCTCGGTTCGGTCCTTGGCAGCCTACATACCTGTCACTCTCCCTCCCACCCCCCGGCCCCTCTCCAGTTCCTTTCATGACTCTGCAGAGGTCTGTAGAGGAGCCCTACTGCACCGAATCTTGGGTCTAAGGACCTTCTTTGCAACCAGAGCCATACGCAAGTCACTCTGTGGGATCTTGCTGTCCCCATAGGCCCCTTCTGGGATGGTTTCACTAGTATATGGTTTCCTCTGCTGCCTGCCAGCTTCCTAGCTCCAGAAGGCAGCTGAGCACTGAGTTTTTTAGAGGTTTAAAGTCTTTGCACCTTAAGCAGCTAAGGAGGTTATGAAACCTTGACAACACAGGGAGAGATGACTGTATTTCTTTTCCTTCTCATTTGGAGCTGCAGCTTTAGATGTAAAGGCAAGAGGTGTCTTGTGCTGTGACTTTGAGAAAAAATGTTCAGATATTTGCAATACTGTATTCCCCCTTGCCTCCTTCCTGCCCAGTGCCATGAAATGCCACCCTTATGCTGTCCTCTCACAGCTTCTGGTGCAGCCACACTATAAACTGGAGCAGGGATTTGACCTGGTTTAAAAACCAAAGTGAGCACAACCCACAACTTTCCTTTCTTTTTCTGGCCAGGTTGCTTTGAAGCTGGACCACTTCCCCAAACCACAGCTTTTAGAAATGCTAGCGAGGGAATCAGAGAAACTTGCTTTTAACAAAAACCATCAAGTTTGCAGAAAAGCTCCTTAGCTCCAGCCCGCCTAAAGGAGACCTGCCGATAAATGGTTCTCTGTTTGGCCTAAACAGCTTATAAATGAATCACAAGGAAAGATGCCTACAAGAAGACAGGTTAAAAAGGATTTCTATGCATATTTAAGATGAGAATACCCCAGGATGCTTATCTGTCTCTATGACAACTCTCTGTGAGCTGAGGGGTGGCTTTTGTTGTGCCAGTGATTCTACCTTTGCCCATGCACTTATACCTGGGTGCTCAAAACATTGGCATTGACCAGAGTTCAGTGTGAGAACAGCGCAAACTACATTTACTTTAGACCAGTTAATAGCATTGAATTGTTTGCTAGAATAGCTTTTCTCCTTGTTTTCTGCGCAACAGATGTTCAGCTTTGCAGGTGAGTGTGAAAAAGGAAAAAAAAAATGAAAGGATAAAACTGGTAAAGATGGGAAAGTTACACAAATTTAAAGTCCAAATTGCTACTGAAATGCCCTCACTTCTTGTTGCTCCCAGCCTGTGTGTTGTGCCACTGTCACTGTGTGCTGTGCTCATTCTTGTCGGCTGAGCAAAGGTTGCTTTTCCCTGGGGGTCTCAATTGTTTTGAATAAGGTTGTAAAGGTAGTAAAAATTGCATTGTAGCTCTGTACTATACTGGAGACCTTACCTATGGCTCTGTCCGATGGCTGCTGGGAATGAGGAAATAAGTGATATTTGAGAATAGCTGTTTAATTAAAACTCCTGAAGTATTAGAGTATTTCTGCTGCAGGAAATAGAGGGAAACAAGCACAAAGATCTCCAACACTAGATTGTGTGCAGAATACCAGCTCAAAACCACCCAGGTATATGGCATACTGTGTACATTAAGCAGCTCTGTGTAGTTTTTGAAGCTCTCAGAACTGACTCTGCCTACTTGATGAAGACAGCTTTGAGAATTTGACTCAAGCCATTCGCACACATAAAATGAGGAGGAAGAAAGACATTGTACGTGACACTCTGTTGGGAAATTTCATATGTATTTGTGGCTAATGGGATAGGACAGAAACATATTTTTAGACAATTGCTCCTGCTAATGCTGTTTAATTGGGAGTCTTGAGCTACAGATTAATTATTATCACCATTAAATTTTTCCAATATGAATGACTGCTGGACATAATTATGAGAAATTGTTTTGTCGTATTTCCTGCCTCATATCCATGTAGTAAACATTCAGGTCTTTTCTCCTTGCTACATTAAAGTAATACATATTTTTACCCTGGTTAAGCAGTCACTGTGTGCAAAATATGTCTTCCATTCATATACTACAATGTAGTAGTATATGAATGGAAGACACTTTGGGTTGGAAGAACTGTTTCAGTGAGACAGCAAAGGGCTGTAACATTGTATAGACCTCAGTTAACGGAAATGTACCTATGTTTTCCCTAATAGCATGATCTGAATTCATGTCTTAAAATGCTGCTGGGACAGGAAGACCATCCTATCTTGAGTACTCCCTAGTGTGATGGCTGGGTTGTCTAGCCATGGCTGCTGTACACTCTGCCCCTGCACACTCTTTCATGCGCCTTTCTGGGGAGGAGTAAATGGCTTTGCTCCAACCCCTGACTCTGGGTGCATCTCTTTGGGGAGTGTTGCTTGGTTGGGTTTTTGGCCAGTCTCAAAGAGAAAGTCCTGGTGCTCATCACCTAGAATGTAACACTGGTACCAAATTCATCTTGGATTTGGTTCCGAGATTAATTTTCAGGGTAGGTTGAGGTATATACCTGCTTTGCAATTAGCTTTGGCCCAAGAGAAAATCCAACAGGTCCATTTATGAAATCCTGAAAACTCCACGGTACCTCCCTTAAGAAGTCGTTACAGCAGCAGTACATGAACGTGACAGCACAGGCAGGGTCGGCTGTACTATGGTACTGCAAGATAAATGGAAATGCAGACTGACAAGGAGCATTCACTATTCACTTCCTATCACAATTCCACCATTGTCTGCTCCTTCTCTTTGATGTCTGGTTAAAGAGACATCACTGATACTCAGAATGGGGACAGCAGGTGCTATTTGATCATTATGGACAGTTGCTTATACTGTGTAATACATAAGGCAGCTGGGGGGATGTTGGATGTACTTAGAGATTAATTTCCTTTGGGGATTTTGTCTTTTGCATGGGCCCAGTTAATATGTCAAAATGAGCATCTAAGGCTGCAGCTTTCTACAGGGGTATGCCACCCTTTCCTGCAGGAGTAATTGAAATGCATTTGCAAAGGTGCGTTAGCAGAGTAGGAATGATTTTCGAAATGTCTTTCCTACAGTACCACAGGGGAACATGTACTTGGTAGAGCAAATATGAAATGTCATCATTGTCATCAGGAACAGCTAATGGCTTAGGTCAAGCAGTTTGCACACACCAAGGTTGCGCTCAGGAAGGAGGTGTTGGGGGTCATGTTATAGTGGGGGTCTGTGTTGGCTGAGCATCTGCCTGCTTACATGGAGATATTTATATTGCCAGTAGCTTTTAAAATATTTTGATTAAATTAGGACTTTGAGTGAAAAGAACCTAATCTTTTGCCCTGGGATTTTAATGAAGTCCTCCCAGGGGTGTGAGTAGGATTGATGTCCTCGCACATGTCCCACCGTTCCCCCATCATTCTTTTACAGCTGAGCAGCTGTGCCCCAGCAGGAGCAGGTGGTGAAGTGGTCGAGTTGGCTCCAACAGGAGCGGGGAGTCAGATGCTGGAGCACAGGGCTCTGCTGTAGAGCGTTGTGCTGGGAGCCACCACAGCCAGATGTCTGGGCAAGCACAGCCAAGAAGGAGCTCCCCACACAGTGGTGCTCTGGCATTAATTTTCCATCAGCAGTGCAAGAGTGGGTTATGACTTTATTCTTCCCAGTGTAAATATTCCAGCCACCAGCTCAGATATTCAAGTTCTATGGTGATGCATGAGCATTTTCTTTCTAAACAAACACAGCTTAACCCTTGAGTTTTATTAAGTCTACCACCAGCCTGCAAACTTAGAAACTTCTCAAAAGAGAAAAGATCTTACGCTTTAATTTTGAGGTTCTGTTTGACACAGCAACAACTTCTTTTGTCTGCCAGCCTCAGAGCAAGTGTCAGAGGGAAGGATGGCTTCATCTTTCCAGGCAATGGGAATGGCAAGAAGAGGTGAAGAAGTTGCCTGGGCTCACATGGTGAGTTGGTGGCAGAGCTGGCAGCACAGTCTTTTTCTTATTGCCAGGTCAAATCCAGTGCCTCAGGCCAATGATGGCCATTCTCTTCCTCACATTTATTACTGACCGCTATTGAATTGGTACTGGTGCTTTTTTGTTTCTGCCATTTATTGCAGGCCCAGTTAAGATCAGAGGTTTTTTATCCCAGTTCTCTGCAGGTAAGTCTCATGGTGCAGAGCAGAGAAACAAGCCACATCAGCACGAAGGGCTGAACTGTGGCCAGCACATCTCTGCAATGCAGAAGTCATCAGTGTATTTCACAAGTGGTCTCTCTCCCCAGTCCTTTCAGTTCTCAGGCTTTTGCCTACATGTGCCAGGACCAAGCCAGTGCGCTGCTGTCTCGTGGAAGTCTCTTGCTTGCACAGGACAAAGTTGTAGTGGGCAGTACTTCATACATTATGAATTGCTTAGCTTTTTCTGTTGATTGAATCCACTTGGTGATCAGCTGTTGTAGAAGGGGGTGAGTCGGCAGCCATCTCACGCTGACCTGCAAGTAGAGTTGAAGGCATTTGTAGGTACTCCACATTCACACATGAAGTAGACATCTCTTGGTTTTTTGGACTTGGTCTTGCCTGTGCTAGTGTGATAGGCACCTGAGGTCACTGTCTCATAGGGACCTCATACAGTGCCAGATAACATCTGTAAGTGAAAGGGAGGGCATCTGTGGCGGGTGGTGGCTTAAGGATGGAATGTGTCTCTAACATGAAGCTGATAGCTAAGGCAAACAGAGAATTCAGTGCTTGTTCTAGAAAAGTAAGCTGCTGACTGGTATTTTTGAGGTTGGTGGAGAGAGTAGTGGCTTCTGCTGGCTACACTGAGAGATGTTCAGGATGGAAAAACTGGTTCTCAATGAAGCAGAAACAAACTGGTTCTTCAGTGTCTCTGATAGCAATACAGATAAAACCCAGGAAAACATGTATTTGTGTAGAGGTACATGGGGGGGTGACTGCTGGGAGGAAATTCTTATTTTACATATTCTGCTGAGGCAATAGTCCTTGCTCTGAGAGTCTTGCCCTACAGTTGATGGTGTTTTCCTTCCCCAGCAATGAACAGACGTCATCAGAAAGTCTCTTGTTGTTTCAGATTACGTTTATAGCGTATTTGAGCAGAGGCTTGACGAGAGTTTTTTTTCAGGTATTAATTATAGCTGACTGCATGACTAATCCATCATTTTCTTTAGATGGAGTCACTGGGTGTTGACTGATGTGACTTCAAATGTGATCAGTCTGCCATAGGTGAAGTTGTAGCAGTTCTTTGTCAGAGCCAGTTCTGTTTCACCTGATATTAAATGGAAGAAAGGCTAATTGTATAATGACAAAAGACAACATTTGGAAGGAGATGAAAGATTCCGACATTACAGTTTTGTGATTTCTCATTTCAATTCCAAAGTGAGAGGGGAAAAAGTTCTTGCTTACCAAGGCCACAACTCATTTTACCAGGTGTCTCTGGGCATGATCGCTCCTTCTGAGTCCTAGGATGTTTTATCTTTTCTCATGCATAGCATATGGATGGTGAAGGACAAAGAAGCTCAGAAAGCACCTGTGGTTTCCCTTCCTTTGAAATGAGGCTACAAGAGTCTTAGCCGAGATTCCAGCTAGCTGAGCTGAGGATGAAGCTGATCTTGCCCCATCTCAGGAAGTCAGCACCTCCTGAAGTCCACTTTTGGGTTTATCTGTAAACATTCCAAGTCCAAGCCCGTGTCTACTGAAATTAGATGCCCTGCTAAAGGTTGCAGTGATTCATTGGCAGTACATTTTGTTGAGCAACTTCTTGGTTTTGTTTTGCAAGCTTTGAATCTGACTTTGGTAGTCTAGATAATTTATCTTGCCCTTCTCTGTGTCTTCATATGGTAATAAGGAAGTTGTTCAAGCATATGAGCATAACTCAGACTGCAGATTTCCCTTGAATGTGTAATTGCGTAAAGTGGGACCATGAAGCATGACATCTCAGATAAGGTTGCTGGTCCACGTTGCACTTGTTTCTGAGATCTCTTCATACCTGAGATTTGGGAAGGATGTTCTCCCTGAATATGTTCCTTCTTTGTGCATCACTGTGTTCACTGGTGCGAAGCACTGTGATTCCCTCTTGCTTCCTGCTTCTATCTTAAGGCACAAGTACCCATCTCTCCCCGAAATACATATTCTCAAGTTGTTGCATTGTCAACGCCTTAAAACCAGGCTATTAGACTTTGTCCTCTGAAGGAAATGCATTCTTCTGTTATTCTAGGCTGATAGCAGATTGCATTTATACTGTTACCCATCTGTGGTAGGCTATCATTAAATTGATGGTCACTTGAAAACTAAGCAAAGAGGCAATGAGAACATAGTCTTAAGAGCTTGTTGGACTACAGTGGTTTGGGAGACTTCAGACACCTGGAAGAAGTCAGCCATGCAGAATCACTGTGAAGGGGGTTTTGTGGGTAATTCTTTTAACTGGCCTTGAAAAACTTGTTTCTGTCACAGAAGTACAAACTAACCAAGCAGTCACTGTTGTCTGGTTTTTCAAGAAAGCAATCTAGCCTGAATACAGCAAAATTTAATCTGTGCCTTCCTCAACAACAGAAGGAAACTGGCCGCCTCATGGGTTCAGTCCCTCTCATCAGGCTGACCTTGTGGGACTGCAGAGCTGTAACTTATTGGTGTCTCATGCCAGTGCTGAGATCAGCCCTCTGACTGAGAAATTCTCAGTCCCATGAATCAACAGGAGGTTTTGCGTTAATTTTAAGGCTTCAGTTTCACCTCAATTTCAAGGTCTCTGTTTTAATCTCTAGACTCTCCTTGTTTTTCTGAGAAGAAACCCCATTGATCCAGCTAGCCCTTTACTTCTGATTAGCATGTAAGAGTAGAATCTGACTCAGAACAATAGGAAATAAAATGCTTAAAAAGCTAAAATGGGATTAAAAAAAAAGAGAGAAATTTATTAAATGATTTCTCTGTCAGTGATGTGTTTAGCAGGTATAGAAGACAGAATGAACTAAAACAGGCTTTGGCGTTTCAGAAAGTGAGTCATTTTTTCTGTTGCATCTTGTATAAACTTTTCCCTTCTCATGTATGTATGGTTGAAATTACTTTGAGGTTTTGAATTTTCACTTCAGCTCCCTGTTTTTTATTATTTTCAAACATTACTGAGAGTGATGGTTGATAGTCTTTAATGCTGTGCTCACATTGCCTTCCTCTTTAGTTTCAGGAATTTTTTAAAATAAACCAGTGAACAACATACAGGTATTTAAAGGAGATGGGAAGTTACTGATTTCTCCTGTTTAGGTAGGAGTAAGAGGTTGGTGATTTGATGGATCCATAACATGGTGCCAAGGAATGCTGCTGTCAAGTAGCCTTTACACAGGGGACCAAGCTTGAGATCCTTTTGCGGTGTGGTCATCTCTTCAAATTCTCAAGCATTTGTTCAGGTTCCTTGGAATCAGTTTAAAGACCATCAACATTGTGCTGTTGCAGTCACCTGAGATAGCAGACAGGTGCAAAACAGTATTAAACCCTCGGAGCTTCTCCATACTGAAGGAATGCTATTGCTCGGTGTCCCAGGAGTTTTAAGATGAAGTCTGCGGCAGACAATGAATACTGAGAGAGGCCAGGTAGAACTATGATATCTAAATGGATACCATGGTCAGGCCCAGTGCAGAAGCCAGTTGGTCTCTACATGCCAGGACCAACAAGATGTTGTATATGCTTGTTGGGATGAGGGTATCCAGCAGATAGAGGCGTGTTAAACCTGCCCCTGTTTGCCTGTCTTGTAGAGAGAAACAGCTATTCCTCAGGGTAAGCTTAATGACATTCTTTCTTTTGAGTTCGAAGCTAGTGTCAGCAGGTGATCGTTGCAAGAAGGAGGGGACTTGTCCTAACCCATAAGCAGTTGGGCAAAGTAACATCATCTGGGCTTCACCCTTTCAGGAAAACTGATGAAAGGCAGACAGCTTCTACAACTGGCCTTTTGGGCTGGTGGGTTGCTTGTACAGCTTTCACTTGGTACACTGCCAGGCCTGCTTTATCCTTATTCTTGCTATAGCTTACTTCAGACTCAGCACAAAGGATCAGTAGTTTTGCTATAAGTTGCCTTTGTAACAATGCTAGTGTAGTGATGGGTACAAGATACAATTCAAAGGAGGAAGACTTGCTGAAAAGATCTTGAATAGCCAGGAAATGGGTGCCACCACAGGCATTTCTCTCAGCCCTCACTGATTTTCATTTTGAGGGAGTTATGTTTGGGGAGCATTGTTTTCTGTTTGTTTATCTAAAATAATAAAAAAGTCTTACCCTCCTTCATGGAACTGCTGCCCCAAATGTTTTTAGAACTAGTGTGCAGCTGCCCAGTCTACCTTGTCTTGTTAAAAACTGGCTTGGTCTTCAGTCTTGGCAGATCCACTTGAGAGTCTGTGAGATCTATTAGAAGGATCTAAGGTGACTCTCTGGTATGAGAGGATAGGCATTTCACAGCTTGCTGAATGCTTGGGGTGTGCTCTGTCAAGGTTTGAGCTGCAGTTATGGCATCCTGGAAATGTAAAGCTGGAAGGGGCTTTAGAAGCGGAACTTTCCATTTCCTGGCAATAGCAGGATGCCAGCTGGTAGCGATCCTGTGCCATGTTTGCTGTTATGTTGCTACTGAGCCTTTGTAGCTACTGGGACCTCTGTAGCCAGAGCCGGTTCCTCTTGGGGTTGTCTCTGTCTTTCACCTACCCAGCCATGCAGATACAAAGTATGTGGACGAAGTTTGCCATTGAGCCTCCATCTCAGATGTCCCTGATTAGTCACTGCCAATCTGAAGTGCTAAAGACCTGCAGAAACCCTGGGAGGAGCTTGGCTGAGTGTGCCAAGGCCCTCTGGTGTAGAGTTCAGCAGCCTGAAGAGCTTGCCTGATTACAGCAAGGTAGTCATGCAAAGTGACTTACATGAGATTATCTTTAACGTCATTGAGTGCTTCTTCTCATTAGTTGACAAGATAACCTGGTGCTGCTGTTGTAACAGGGTTTTACTTTATGTGGCTGCAGTGTTGGAGGTACAGAGAAGTGCTGGGGAGCAAGATGCCCTCTAGTGCAGTCCAGGCAGTGTGGCTCAGTGCTCCCACGGCTAGTGATAGTGGCATCACTGCCATGCTCCGGGCAAGCGGCACAGCTGGGCGATAATCAGAGTAAGCAAAGCCTAGCAGGGACCTTTGCTTTTCAGCTCTAAGTGGTGATTTCAGCCTCAGGTTGGGTTTATGGGAAGCAGCATGAGGTTTGGTTTAGGGAAGAATAAAAAAAAAAAATAGTCCTTTTGAAAAGCAATTTGTTTCTGCTTTCTGTGAGTAAGGCTTCCAAATGGAGTTGGTCAGTTCTGCAGTGCAATCAACAGGACTGGAAAAAAATACCAAGTGAAGTAACACAGTGGCTGTGGTAAACATGAGCTGAGGCCTTGGAAATAGCTAATGGCATACCACAAAAGAGTCTCCTTTCACCCACCACAGGCCATGCCAGCAGCAAACACTGCCAGTGCTGGCGTCTAGCAGAGGAAAGCATCATTTGGCTCCCTTTTGGATTTCATTACTCTTCCTGCACTCCCTCCTGCTCACAGAAAAGCCTTTCCAGTTGTAAAGAAGTGAATTAACTGCCTTCATGTCAGTGATGGATGAGGCGCTTTCTCCCCCTTCAAAAAGGCAAGCCATGCTGGTGAATGCAGGCCAGTGGAGTTGAAAAGTCCAAGCAGAACAGGAGAGCCCTTGGGGTGACCCAGCTGTCAGGCAAGACACCCTGGGGATGGCTCCCACCGGTGCCCTTCGAGGGGGAACAAAAGCCACTCTCAGTGTGTTCACCGGGCCTCAAGGCTATTTTTTTCTTGTCTTTCCTGTTTTCAATGGACTTGGGCACATCCCTTACC
Source organism: Psilopsiagon aurifrons (assembly GCA_025447955.1). Lineage (NCBI taxonomy): Eukaryota > Metazoa > Chordata > Aves > Psittaciformes > Psittacidae > Psilopsiagon > Psilopsiagon aurifrons. The sequence goes on from JAOEHY010037970.1 coordinate 34,919, forward strand.
AGACAGCAGCCATTTATGTGGGGATCACGGAGCCTCAAAGGCTTTCAGAGGGTTGCTTCTCCACCCTGCACAAAGGAGGGTTAGCACACCAGTACTGGGGAGATCTCCTTTCAGGCGTCCATGGCTAATCATATTAAAGGTGACCTCGTGGGCAGCGCTTTCCATTGTTGCCATATGTTTTGTCCAGTGTTTGAGTGATGTTGTGCATTGGAATGTATTCATGCGTCGCTTAATTTAATCACCAGGCTTAATCCCCTCTCCTGTTCTACACCCTCAGAATTTACTGGCTCCTTTCTAGCCTCCCATGCATTGTCTGGGTCTCCTTTACAGCCTAATACCAATGCCTGGAGAGACTTTTATTTATTTATTTACTTTCAGAGTATATTTAAAAAAAAGATCTCAATAGCAAGCGCTGCACCTTCTCCAAAGGGTGAGTGAGTGCAGTAGATGTTCTAAAGGGGCTGATCCTTTGTCCCTGTGATCTTTTTCTTCCAGCTTTTCCATAATGTAAGGATTAGGCTCATGGGTCTAAAAAACCCCAAACAAAATACTACGAATGGAAAAATGACCGAGAAAGCGGTGTGTCTCCTTTTAATATTGTTGGAATAAATAAGTAATTTTAAGAACTTGACTGTCTCTGTAAAACATGGTGTTGGTTTCCTTTAAAACTTACTGCTTTGGTACTGACAACTCCAGTTCCAGGACTGACTGGACAAAATTAACCCAACAAAACCCAAGTCTGGAAAGTCTGATTTATGCAGAACTACTGCAAAACCAGAAAGTACTGCAAGAGCTGCCATGCTCTACAGAAGTCAGGCATTTCTAGGGAGTGGTGCTTTACAGACTCTCTTTTAAGAATGATTTCTAAAGATTTTTCTAAGACTTCCCTGCCCCAGCTGACTCTGCCACATGGAAGCATATGTTAAAAAAGGGAAACAGAGATTCAGTTGTGTTGTGACTTGCCTTAGGAGTGGATGGGGTCAGCCCTAGCAAGGCAGTGATGAGATTTTAGGATGATACATGATCAGGTTGCTGGTATGTTGAACTCCCAGGGGCAGGAAACCTTTTAATTTCCTTGCACTTGCTGAGACAGATTGTTAAATAAATACCTCATGCTTTGGTTCGGCTCTTAGATTCTCCTTCTCTGTGTACAGCGTGCTGGTAGCCACAACTCTAAACAGTGGACTACATCCCGGATGTCTTTGAAACCGTAAACATAGCTTGTACCAATTTAGCTGAATTACAGCTTTAGGTTTCCATTGCACACACAAAGTTTCTTGCAGCCGAGTTCTCGCACATGAGCTTGCTGATCTTCTGTGACTGTGTGTTATGGTTTGGGTTTGGTAGGAGGAAGGAGGAGTGACGTAAAAGATTGCAGATTTGTGACTGGTTTTAAAAATTGTTTTAAAACATTATGTATCTTCATCTTGAACAAATGCAGTACTGCTTGGAAACCACAACTACCAAACATAAACCGTGTCAAGCCCCTTATATATGTTGAATAATTGCGTCAAATAGAGGGTTATAAACAGACTACTCTTAAAATGCTGGAAGGCGATCACTGACCCTACCCCCTGCACTCCAACCCGGGGATCGATACAGTGCCATGGGCTCCAACATAAACTTTGCCCTAGGAAAATACATATTATACCTCAGCTTCTCAGAGTGAACCTTGCCAGAGCCCTTTCTGAAGCATCTATATGCATAAATTGTTTCCCCACTGAAGTGCAGCTCTGTCAGAGCCAGAGAAAGACAGCTGGCCATGGGTTAGCATGAGGACAGGGTGCCCATCCCACTGCCAGCAGGCTCTGGGCTCATTGGGACAAGTTGCTTGGCCCCTGTCCACTCCTTCTTCCTTCTTTTTCTGTGACAGAGGAGCTGCAAGGTCCCTGGGAAAGTGTGAGCGGGAGCAGGTTGCTGCCAAAGGAATTCAACCGAGCCACAGCCAGCCCCTCCCCAAGGGAGCCCGGCAGTTGTGCTGACAGCAGCAGTTCATGGGAAGGGGCAGGGATGTCCTTGGAAAGCTTTGGATCTCCTGCTCATCCACCAAACAACTGTGCTTAGACATGCCACAAGATTTAGTTAAGTAAGGAGGAGCAGGTGATGGCACAAAGCTCACGTCTGCCTGGGGAGGAGGTAGCTGGCATTGCCATGGCAGGATGCTGGGTAGCATTTTATGGCATCTTATGGTGTGGAGAAGATTCTCTGTGGAAGGCAAGGGGCTGAGTGTGTGTGGCAGGAGGTGCTTTCCCATCCCATGCTGCTGACAGTGTCTGGTGGAGGCTTGACGAAGGACGCAGCTGGGCTGCTTGCAGTCCTGGCAGGTTGTAACAAGCTGCAAGTGAATCCAGATTGTCCCCAGAGAATGAGCAAAGTTCAAGTTAGCTGGACTTTGGGACTGCCAGGTATTTTGTAGCAGCACCCCAAAGGATGGGGGAGAATGGCATGACTGTCAAACTGAGATCAGCCTGGTATGATCAGTGTATTCTGCATCTTCATAGTCCCAGCTCTAGTTTAATGGCTTGCAGATATAACTAAACCTAGCAATGCTGTTGAGATCTCCCTTGTTACCTGGCAGAGCTCCTATCACTTCAGCACAGGGGCTGTTCATATTTTAATAGGTTTATCTCTTGTATGGAGGGTATTACAAGCTTTCATCTGTCTTCCAGTGCAGCACTACAGAAATCCCTCCAGGCATGAGGCAGTACCTGGGTGCTGAATTAATGTGTGCTCCTGGGTTCTCAAAGCTCCATTAGTGGCTTAGCAGGGGAAGCAGTTAGCATTAACAAACTTAAGAAAATAGGATTTGCTCTGTTTGATCTGCCCTCGGCTCCTTGTATCCTCCCAACAGCAATGACAAAGACTGGGCCTATTACGGGAAAACTCAGAATAGTCATAGTGAAGACATAAATTAGGCTGATTTGTAAACTGTGTATCAGCATCCTCCAGGGTTCATGGGGGTGGAGGGAAAGTTATGCTGTAGTCAGGTACAGTAAAAGGTACCAAACCATTTTGCCTTCTGCCACATGCACAGACACATTTACACCCACAGCTCTTACCTTGGCTTTCCTGTGACTTGAGCCATTTAAAGACAGTGCTGTGTCCCATCTGCCTTCAGGTAACCACTGCCCTGTGCTCCATCGCTGGTGTGAGGCTGGGGCAGCTCTCAGAATCCATCCAGCACTTTGTGAAGGGCTGTTTGTCCCCTTGCTTTTCATCAAATGAACGTTTACCATTGTTTGTGTTCTTAATCTCTTTTCCATTGAAGAAGCTGCCTTTGAGCTGCATGCTGTGTTTTCTTTGTGGTGCTATGTTCCTTAGCAGAGCTGTGCATTCATCAGTGGTGGATCTGCCTTCTCTTTGGGAGCCACCGGCGTTTGCATTGCTGGTCTCTACTGTCTACAGGCTCTCACAAAACAGTAGGGCCAAGCATGAAGATTAAGTTCAGTCTGCTTAAACCTAGGGTCAGTAAGTTGAGACCTGTTTTTAGACATGACTGTCAGGTGTCTGAAATAGCAGCAGATGGGGATAATGACCTGTTACCTGTAGTTCCCTCTAATAACGATATACCATGCAGTGAGTTTAGAGAGGGTTTCAGCTTGGTTGTGTCACTTCTCTTCTGAAGCAGATGTGGAGCGCACCAGTTGCTTAAGTCTTTCAGTCTCTTGCATACTATTTTGGGACAGAAATGTCTTAGTGATCCCTTTCTGATCCAGCTTTGGTTTTGTTCATCAGTTCAAGAAGGCATATATATGGATTTCCGTACCACCCAAGCTGCACAAAAGCTGGTGTTGGTCCTGTGGAACCCAACAGGTCCTGGATGGGACCAAGCAGCAGGCTGCAGGCACTGCAGCTGCACAGAAATCCCCGTCTGTTTGGCTGCTGACACTTGTCATCTTAGGGAAAGTTTTACATCAGCTGTACCCTTAAAGTTTCTCTGCTTGTTAATAGTGAGAAATATTTTCTTTTTTTCATGGTTACTTTAACTCACTTGGTCTATTTGCTCTAGGGTTTTCATAGAGGTTGATGCATTTGCTGCTTTGCCATCCCCTTTGTACAGCGAGCTGTGAGCTTTCTGGTGGGTCCCAGGTCTCTCTCAGTCCTGGGTGTCTGTGGCAGGTGCTGCTGGTGTCGTCATGCTCCCCTTCTCTGGGCTCTGCAGAAGCTGCTGGTGCCCATGGGCTTCGGCAGCACAGTGTCAGCATCTGCATTTCACATTTCTCTTCTCATGCAGCAGACCCTGGTCTTGCCTGTTTCTCTTCACACCAGTTACAGGTCCCTGTGCTGCTCCTTTGGCCTCTGGCTGTTGGCCTCTGGTCTCTCCTGGAGAATTTTAACTCTGATAAGGTATGTGATGTCTGAGTACTGCCATCCAGCCATCAACTTCTTCATGGAAAGGGAAACTTCACTTGCCGGCAGCTTTAATTGCTTTGAGAAGTGTCAGTCCTGCCTCCCTAGTGGTTTCTGGGGTTGTTTCAAATTCCTGATGGCAATCTAGCCTCTTAACAGCCTACTTGATCAGCCTGTTCTCCCAAATTCCTGCTTTCCCAAGTGAGTTTCCATATCTCCCACATGAAGAAGAGGCCTTTGGGACTGGGCAGGATCTAACTGTTCCCCCATTTCCCTTAAAACCTGTAGTTATCATCAGTCTTCAAAATGCAAGAATTTTCTGGAGCCTGAAATCTCCTATCCCTGTTGAGGCTGGTAAAACCCAGCATAAGATGGAATCAGGGAAGTTGTCTTTTGTAAGAGCACTGCCAGGGCTGGGAGAAGCACAAGAGCCTGGAGTGCTTTAAAGAGAGGCTGGGAGGCAGGCTCTGAGTGACGGAAAATGGTTAAGCAGTGAAATTTGGCATGTATCTTGTTAGTGTCACAGGTTTTTATGTGGTATTTCCTAGGGATGTTTTGCTTTTATTTTAAAATTGATGTGTGTTTAGAAAATACTTTTAACTTCATTGACAGTTCCCTAGTGGTGTAGAGCATGCAGTGCAGCGTCACGATTCATTGGCTTCTGAAGAAGGTATTTTTAATCCACCAATATAAATCCTTTGCAATTGTATAATCTGTATTTTAGTCATGTGGTTTCCTAATGATGCATCTAGAGAATGAGCTCGTCCAGTTTGTAAATTATAAAGTGAACGCAAATACTCAGCTCTTCCTTCTACATCTATCTGGATCCACTTCTTCATGGATTGTGTTTGAAACCTCCAATGCAGGCAAGTGTGAATGCTTAAAAATAAACTCATTTATATTTTTGCAGTTTATATTTTTGCCAAGTGGTGAAAGTTGTCTCCTTCCCCATCTTTCCCAAAAGGTTCTTCAGCTTTGACTTGCAGCAGTGAAATAAAAGCCATGGATATGATGCCAGCTTGTCATTTTGGTGACAGGATCTGCATGTCTTTGCAAAGGATCCAGCCATGCTTCTTCCTGGGTTCACTGTAGTGCCCAGCCACCTGTAGCAGAGGTTTTGGGGGCCACTAGTCAACAACAGAGCAGCCTTTGTGTCTGCTAGAGAACTTCACTCCTGTCATGGGAGGACCCCAGGGTTCCTGTTGTATCGCAGAGGAGAAATCTGAAGAGCAAGACCTGCTGCAGCCCATGCGATAATTTAGTAATAGCCTATTGTGTCTTTGGGAAGCAGGCTGGGAACCCCTGACCTGGGAGATTAGTTTAAGAAGGGGGAAAAGCTATCTGCTATCTTCTATCTTCCCATGCCAGGGATTCACTGGATTTGCATGCATTGTGTGCAGTTGTGTAATGCAAGCAGTAGCAGAGGAATAACGTCAGAGTAAGCTATGGGATTGTAAATTGGAAATGTACAGTGGGAGCAGAGTAATACTCCGTATGAGTTTCAGCTCCTTTTCTTAGGCTGGATTGAGTTTTGGATTGGCATTGTTATTTAGCCAAATGCACAGATCTTGTAGCCTGTTAACAGGGCTAGTTTGCTGGCTAATGTCCTGAGAGGGAAGAGGCATAGAGAGGTGTGCAGCTTAGGTAGTGCAGAATAGGTAAACCTCAAGGTGATCTGTTGTATTGTTCCAAGTAAGAGAGAACCCTTCTGCACAGGAGAACTCTAAACTGGAAAGTAAAACAGGAATGGAGAGGAGGTCTGTCATGGTTTAACCCCAGCTGACAACTAAGTTCCAAGCACCTACTCATTCCCTTTCCCCTGCTCTGGTGCGATGGGGAGGAAAATCAGAAAAAGGTAAAACCTGTGGGTTGAGGGAAGAACAGTTTAATAACTGAATTAAAGTAAAATACTTTAATAGTAATAATAGTAGTATTAGTAATAATAAATAATACTAATAATGCAACATCATCTCACATCCAGAAGCTCCAGGGTGTGCAGGCTAGCTGGTGTTGGAGCGTGCTGGCTGCCCAGCATGTTCCTTGTTGTTTCTTTCCTGTGCCTGCTCTGCATTTCAGTTGTGGGGCAGATATGTCTCAGGAGTGGAAGGATAGAAGAGCAGCTGTCAGTGGTGTCCCCTTCCAAGCACCCTTTCCCTGATGAGCAGACTTATGTGACAGCTGATATTACCTCTCTGCGTTTGAATGTCTACTGAGGATTAGCCATGCTGAGGGACACAGGGCAGCAGGGATAGCTTCAGGAGCCTCCTAGAGAATTTAAATCTTCATCTGGAAAATGTGTATTTAGGGACAAGGAAAAGGATTTCAACTGGGGAGGCAATGAGTGAGATGCTACCAGTGTAAGACCAGTTCAGGACTTTCGACCAGTAGCAACAACAGTCTGTAACCAGGTGCAGAGATTGGCCAAACATTCACTGTCTGGAAAGCCAAAAGAGAGGGACCACTCCAACTCAGTGTGAGGGGTAACTAGTTGAGCTGGTAGCAAATTTCCTTGTCTTTCCTCTTTTTCCACTGTAGGACTTTTGGTCTCTCCTTTGTTATTCCCATCCTGTCCTTACCACATGTTCTTCAGCCTCTACCCAGAGTCTTTCTCCAGCAATTCTGAAATGCAGCACAAATAGAAAAGCTCGTGGAAGAAGTGCTTCGGTCTCAAGAGCAGCTTCTTTAAGTGAAAACACAGCTGTGAGGTTTGCAGCCTGTGCTTCTGTAAGGGCTCGTCCAGCCGGCGCAGCCAGCACTGCTGCAGTCCTTCCAGCATGCAGGAATTGGGAAATCCATTGTGAACAAGATTGAGTTTGATGGCCTGTGTGGAGGCAGATGGATGTATTTTTAAGGGACGAGGTGCCAGAAAACTCTGTGATTACGTTACTGGAGCATGGCTCGTTTTTTGTGGTTTTGAAAGTGAGTGTCAGGACTTCAGGGCAATTTTTTTTTTCGGGTCAAACCCGAAGCTTGGGCAAGGCATAAAAATCTGCTTGATGACTAAGTTTATTCTTAAAAAGCTTTCTAGAGCTTGCTGGAGAGAGGAGCCTTTATTCCAGGGGGGAGCTGATGCGAGTCTTTTTAGACTTCCATGCAAATGGGGTTAAAACTGAATGAGTGCCAAGGGTAGAAAAGAGCCCCTGCCTTTCAGGACCTTGTTTTCAGTGTAATCTTTCAATCCAGTCCCCTGTTTTTTGTCTTGGAGGCTCATGTTCTGCATCTCCTCCCTGCCCTGGGTGAACTCTTTCTGCTTGAATACCCCACCACACTGGTGAAATTACCTTGAAGAGTTATAACCAAGGCTGGATGAAGCATGCCCTTACATTGCCCCAGAATTGGGACATCTGAAATCTGACCTGGTTACTCAGCTGAACCGATAATACCTCTGACACTGTGCATGTGTAGAGAAAACATTTTGTCTGATGACGGAGGTTTGCAGGTTGGAGCCAAGGCTGGGAATGGGGGGGTCCAAGCCAAGCCATTTACTTAAGGGGCATGCAGAATTTGCCCAGTCAAGTCAGTATAGCTACTGGCAGCATTTCAGCAGCCAGAAGCGTCCTCCTCAGGCTCTCTCCTTGTTGGAGCTATCAGACTTTATTGCATGACTGAGCCTCTAATTGCTGCAGGTTTGAAACTTTCTTTAAAATGAAGACAGCTGCTGGCTGCACTGAAGCCCAGGCAAGCCTGGAGGTCTATGACAGTGTTAAGCACCGCTCCCCCTTTCTGAAAACCCTCTTGCTGCCCTTGGTGGAGGAAGCCCCATATGAAGGCAGCTTCCCCAATACCCCCCACCAAGGCCTATCTGCCTGAGCAGGGCATTGGATGCCTGCAGGGATCAGGCAGCACAGAGCTGTTGGTGCTCTGGAGGGCAGCTGCTCTGATATCTTCTCCTTTGGCTCTTACCTCATGTCTGTGTGTGCTGGTTTGGTATCTGCTCACCATTGTCAAGGAGGTGTGTGGGAACCCTTTGGTGCAGATGAAGCATGTCGGTGTCTGATGGATGGAGGAACAAGGAGGAGCAAGGAGCATCCCACTGTCAGCCAGCTGCATCCTCTACTGGATTTAAGGATGTAGGAAGTAGGAGGATGTCCCTAATCCAAAGAGCGGAGCTGCTGCACAAATGTTACGTGTGCCCAGTCCTCAGTGCCCAGTGACAACTGTAGGCAGGAGATGACTTTCCTCAAGTAGGTGGCATTATGTGCCTCTCCATGTGAGTATATTCTTTTGCTCTGTTGACCAGTCACGGTGTAGCGTACCCGCACCTGCTTGGTACCTTTGGTGTGATACTGCCCTCCATGGAAACAATGATGTCCTGCCCATCAAACAGCCTGCCCCAGCCCGTTTGAATTTCTGTGCCCTGCTCCTCTTCTGTTTGGGTATATTGCAATTGCCTCTGGTGGCAAGCAAGCCTATCCATCGCTGTATCCATACAGATCCCAATTACTCCTTTTGACAGCTCCTATTCATGCACTTCCCTGTGCCTCTGACATCTCAATTATTGATGGGGCTCGCCTGGTAGGCAGCGCTCTGTTCTCAACATGGCTATGCTCCAGCTCCCTTTCCCATTGAGTTCACACACACACACCATGCTGAACGTTTCTTTATGTGCAAAGCTATTGAAGTGGAAAGGGATCTTTATTAGCGTATAGCTCCAGGGCTACACAGCTGAAGGCGGCAATGCAAGCCAAATCGCACCGCAGTACGGCACTGGGAAATTTCCTCTCCTCCTCCTCTCCCAGAGAAGCCCATCAGTGTCTTGTAAAATGAAATGATCTCTTATGTTCAGTGGTGGAGATCCCTTGATCTGGTGAGCCTTCCTCATGATGGGGTCACCCTGCACTTGCGTTTGTGTTAGAAACCCCAGTCCCCCATTGCCCCTGCAGGCATAAAATCTGGTATTTTGAAGAGTGGTGCCTTTTGTCTTGGTATTAGTTTGTTTGCTGGCTTTGCAGCAAGCCTTTGCATTCTAACAGGGAGCACTGACACACAAAAGAAGGAGCTTCAAAGCAGCATGTGGTGTTGGAGCAATGTTGTCAAATTGGTTAAGAGTTAAAGCTGTGCCAGAGGGACAATTGCAAAAGCCTGCTTGTTTCGTAGGGCTTTGTGTATCTGGGAGGCTCCAGATGTCTCATGACATTGCTGTAGCAGTAGTCAGATAGAAGGGATGATGAAGTGGTCGATCAGCTCCTGACATCTCTCCTGCCCCCAGCCTTGTCCTGCAATCTTCTTAAATTCAGAAGTAACCAGAGGTTTTGTGCTTAGTGAACAAAAGCAATAGGAAAGGGTGGCTGCTGGAGAAGATGAGACCAGAGAGAAGCAGCAGTGTGGGATGTGCTGGGAAAGGACACTTGAATTTTGTTCTTTGAGATCTCTGGCAGCACTTGCCTCATAGATTAGCTTTGGCATGAGAGGAAAAATCTGTGGAGCAGACGTTCCAAAGCACTGAGGTGCTAGGGAGCATAAGTGCCTCTGCAGCTGAGCATGGCTGTGCTGGAGTGAGCACATGCCTGAGGGTGGTCAGTGGAGCCCTCCTGCAGCTCCAGTGGCAAACAGGACCCAACTGCATGATACTGAGTGGGTGTGCACAACCTTTTCAAGTTCAGTAGGAAGCTTACAGTCTCTGCATCCCACTGTGCCTCCTGGCAGCACTCAGCTAGTCCTTCTCTACCCGTCTTACCTGCTCTCTTTCAGTCCTGGCTTTTGCTTGGGGGCTCTCTGCTCCCTGCAACGATCAAACGCCACCGAGTCAGTGGTGGCACAGCCAGAGCTTGGCTGTTCATTCAGGGTCTGTAAGAACTCCTGGCCTGGGTGACAGTCCCAGGTGTCCTCTTTTCCTTATGGCTGGCCATGACAGGACCTCAGCAGGGCAGATCTGCACAAGAGCATGGTTTTGTGCACCTGCGATAGCATGGCTTGCTTTAAGCTGTGGTTGCTGTGACAGTCCTTTAGTTACATGTCTCTCCATGTGACAGCCTGACCCTGATATTTCACTGAGTAGGGTCCTCTTGTCACTGTGAGTGACAGTAGCATCCTCTTGCCTGACAGTATTGCCCCATATGGTCAAGCTGTGTATAGTTCCTGTTACACAGGCCTTGCTGGCACTGGTGGGTAGCAGAGGCAGCTGAGCCTGCCAAGCAGGGTGTGTTTTATTTGTCTGGAATACTTAAGTAGACAAAGAAGGGTTAAAATAACAGAAAGTTGAAAGCCCATTATCTTCGGAACTGCGATCTTTCCTTTCTTGGGTAGGCAGGTTCCATGGGACCCTGTCCCCCCGATAGTGGAAAGGTCACCCTCTCGTACCTGATTGCCCCACAGCTTTCATTGGCAGCCTGTCCAAACAAGGCTGTTTTCCTTTCCAGCCCTTTTCCTTCCTTCCCTTCCCCTGGACTTGAGCTGGCACAGCCCAGAGTGATGCTGGGGGCCCTGAGCCCAGGTGAGCTGTAAGCAAAGATGATCAGTTATTGCAAGCCCAAAGCCCACTTAGCTGACTGCTGCAAACAAGAGGCTTAGGCACTCCTGAGTTTGTCCTGATCAGAATTATTGCTGAAAGTTGCCAGTCACCCTTTTGCCCAACTTGTACTTTCTTTCGTGTTTCTTCTGTAGCAATTCTTCAATGTGCTGCCTGCCCATTTCTCAAAGCGCAGGACCAGGTGGAGCTGTGCCTGCGATACTTGCTATCTGTTTCACCTCAGAGTCACTTCCTGATATTCTAAAGTGTAAGAGATTGCTGTCTGAACAGCAGTATGAATTGCGATGCATGTACCATGGAAACGTGTTACATGCTGTTGCAGGAGTGTATGTTTCAGAATGGCTTGCAGAGTTAGCGGCGTGGAAGTCAAGGGTGATCAGCTGAATTTGGCCTCAGCCTGGTACTCTGTTCTTAACTTGTATCCAAGATGGTGAATTTTTTGATGATTTCATGGTATGCAGTTTTATTTGGGTCAGTGAGAGTACAGTGTATTATTTTGCTACCCTTTAGGGAAGAGAAGATCAGTGCACCATCTAATGATTCAGCACATGGGGTTTCTTAACATCCTACAATGTTTTAATTCTGTGTTCATTCCTGAATAAGCCATTAATTTGAGTTAGCAATTTCCTTGGAGCCCAGAGGAGAGGGCTCTGTGATCAAATGGAGTGGCTCGATACTGCTTTCTCCTTCTTTCCCTGTTTAAAAAGGTTGGGCTCATCATAGCAAACCTCCTTCAACTTTTAGCCCTTGCAGTGGACTTCCCAAACTGTTTCAAGAGTCCTGCATGACCAGCAGTGGTTACAGCCCTGCTGCTAATCATCTCTGACCCCTAAAAAGCCAGAGTGCTCAGCACATACAGGCTGTAGCTACCTCTGAAGGATGCTGCCCCTCTTACCCAGCCTGCTGGCTCCTGGTCACAGTCTGCAGCCCTTTTGCAGAGGCCAGGGGCTGCACCTCATGGCTGTGGGAGTTGTTAGGACACTGATCTGGGGCCCAGCAGCCTTCCACTGGGGAATGAGGGGCTGCTTGGCGTGCAGGGCTGTTGCAGGGCTCAGCCCTCAGCTGTTTTCTAGGCAGTTCAGCATATAAAATCACTGGAGGCATTTTCAGCAAAAAAGTCTCCCCACAGAGCTGTTCTGTTGCTTGTTGAAAGAGGATTAATTTTTCCCCCTTAAATAAAATGAGCCATGTTTGAAATCTGAAAACCCTTGCCGAACGCCTTCTTGGAGCTGCAGGGAAAGCAGCTTCCAGGTCACATCATAGCCTCCTGCCGGACGCAGATCCAAACTGCAAACCCTTCTAACAGCTCTTTAGTAACTGCACAGAAGGAAAAATCTGTCACCTTTCCCTCTGTGGTTTCTCCTCTGTTTTAATGCACTGGAGGAACGAGATGGAGCGGGAAAGTTTTCAGAGAAAGACTCGTGGGAACCACAGCTGCCGATGGAGAAGACTCATTTCTTTAGTGTCTGAGGGGAACCACAATTGCTTTGGTGAAGGGTGGTGTGTGTGGGTGGGTTTGGAGGGGTGAACTGTTACGACCCATGCATTTCAGAAGAACCACGAACACTTTATAGTAACAAAGGGTGGAAAAAGCAAGAGGTTTCTGCAATGCATGTGACTTTTCCCTGAGGTTTGGAACCCCACAGTATGTTCCAGGCCATGGTGTTTGCGTGTCAGTCTCGGTGAGTTAAGCTTTCTCCCACAAGCCTCTCTTGAAGTTGCTGTGATGACTGAGAGCCTAAAATGTTGCCTTTTTTTTCCCCTTCTCTCTCTCTTTTCATTCTCCCCTACCCCCTCTCCTCTGCAGCTGAAGCTCTCGTTTACCTTGGACCAGGAGAGTGGGATGCCTCAAGGCTGTTATATCTATCAGTACCGGGACAGCAACAAGTAAGTCCTGCGGAAGATTGCGCACAGCAGATAGGGGAAGGTGCATTGAAAGGAGACTGCCCTGCCTTCTGGCAGAGGGATCACAACTGCTTGTACCACTTAAAAGTAGATTAAAGCAGGCTTAAGGCTTGACCTGAAATTGGGAACAGCTCTGGTAAAGGCCAGATACTTCAAAATGCACAAGGCCCTGCAATCCCCCTTTTTTCTACAGTGTTTGAAGGCTGCTTTTATTTGGCTGAAAGGCCAGCTCTTGGGTACCACAGGCTCTTGCAGAGCTCACACAGACTTTGTCCAGGGGTGTTTGCAACTCAGACCCTGCACTGGTTTGTGCTAGGGTCATGCTGAGAGTGCAGGCTGGAGGTAAACGTCCAAAGGCTGCAGAGTAGTCCTCGCCTCTGCTCAGCTAGAGACAAACTGCACCCCATTCTTGTCACTAAAGCTCATGCATGGGTTCACTGAGTGGCCTTTTGTTTTTTGTACTGTAGGCCCAGTGCAGCCATGTGCTCTGTTTTTATAAGGTACTATATGATATTTAAGCTTTGGATGTGTTTGGAGAACAGAGTTCTCAGTTTCTAGGTATTCTGCCTATTTTTACTAGCTGCTGTAGTGAATTGGCACCCAAAATGTTTTTATTTCAAATCACATTCTCATTATCAAATTGACAGCAGTAGCACAGTTCAGGATATTTCTGTGTTCACTCTGGGATACTTTGCCTGAATACCAGGATGTCATAAATCCATAGCCTGTTACCTGCACCCATATAGTGCTGCTTCCTGCCAGTTATTAAAGGTTAACCTGAAAAAAGAGGGCACATGAAGTTGTCAATGAATGGAACAGCCTGTAATTAGATCTGCTCTGAAATGCTGATGAGAATAGTCCCAGTGAGGAAGAGGGACATCCACAAATAGCATTTACCCCTTTCTAAGCCGAGAAATCTCAGTGTTTAAACAAGAAGAGAGAGAATTTCTGGGAGAATCCTTCCCACCTGCGGATGGACAATTAGCACAATTTACATGGTCCCATCCCGACTAACCTGGCCTCAGTGGCATGGAGAAGCAGAGCTGGTACCTGCAGCACCACCAGGCTAACAGGGAAACATGCAGTTCAATGCCAGTGCATAAAATCAACAAGGGAAGAGTGTTTGGTTTTGAGATTTTTAAAGGCAGCTTCACACAATGGACAGAGAGGAAAAGAAAACCCCCAGACCTATTAGGGTTTGTTAAGGATGTTTATAAATCCAGTGTTTCTAATTGTGTGGTGTATATCTCAAAGATCCGCAGCTGCAGTCTTTTTTGACGCAGACCCTCCTCTCCCTGGGCTCCAGTGGGTGTTCTGTGCCATTGTTTGAGGAAACTCTTGGGGTAGGAGTGGAGCTATTTTGTTTAAGTGCTAAGGCCAATAGCAGTTCCACTTGGAAACCTTGCTTTTAGCTATGAGTGGTTCAGCATGTGACAAAGTAGCGGTGACATGTTGGCAGCTGTTGATTTAGAGATGTATGGCTGTGACCTGCATTTCTGGCAAGCATGGGAGCTGAGCCCCCCCAACCCATGCCAGCCAGGATCACAGGCTGGAAGAATATGGTGTGAGCAGGATGAGTAGGATTGCAAGTAGATCCAGACTTTGTGTCTGATGATCCAAACTATGACTATACCTGCAGGGCTCCACGCTTTGTATTTTATAGCTTGCTTAACCAGCCCAGGGGGAGCAGGATCCCATTTCCCAGGGAAAGACCCACTAAGTTTGCACATATGTTTGTCCTCCTAAACCCTGTGCAGGCAGTCCAGCACCTCTGACAGTCCTTGGCTAGTGAACTGAGGTGTGAAGGTCTGTGCTAAAGCTGACGTATTCTTGCAGGTATTGTGCCCTTGAGCTAAATGTATGCTTGGTTCTAGTTGTACCCTGGATGATTTTACAGGAGCCCATGTGCACTGCAGCTTTATTTGAGCATCACATTTGAATAGTATAGTGAAGTACCAGTCATGGGTCCTGCTTAGCTGAGCAGAGACTGCACTTTTCAGGCATTGGGGCTTTCATAGGGTTAATTTAAATATCCGTAAAATAGCATGGCAGTTGTTGTGATAATTTTTCTTATCAATTTCGAAGGGTGAACTATAAGCCTCGTGTTCTCCCAAGGATAGTCAGGCTTTGACTGTACTGATCAGGACCAAGGGGATAATAGCTCTTCTGCATCCTTCCAAACCTCTAACTAGAAGTTAAAGCAACGTAGCACTTGTTTCTGCAGCATTTGGAGCAAATGTTTGGAGCCATTTACAGCCCAGAGAAGAAATGCTGGTGACACACTGCAAGCTTGTGCATGGGAAAGACTGGAAATGCGCATGCTGGAGCCCAGCATCCTTGGCAGAGAGTAAGGGCTGGGACCCACGCCAGGGACAGACTCGTGGCAGGAGCGCAGGTGTGTGAAGCTCCCAAGCAGCAACTCTAACAGGAGGAAGCTGACATGATCCAGGTCAACAGGTATTCATTCTGGCCTAGGGAGTGTGCCCGATGCCCCAGAGGTCTCTGTGAGCAGGAATATGCGTCACAAGGCTCAGTGTCACCTGGGTGACTAGAAGAGCGTCCCTTCCCCTCCAAGTGGCAAATGCTGTTCCAAGCTGCAGCCAGACGGGGCCACCGGCGAACAGTGGATATTGGCCGCCCACTTGCAGAACAAAGGACTGCAGCATTGCTAAAAGTGTAATTACCAGAGCAATTAAAATTTCTATTGCTTAGGGTAGAAGTGCAAGTATTATGCAGGCTCTTACAAGTGCAATCAATTGGAATTTGTTCTGTTTAAAATAATAAAACCCTGCCAAGACATTTTTGCAGCTTCCTGTTGCTTGCCTGCCTGCAGCAGTGTTCACAGTGCTCATCAGATGCCTGCTCCGCTATCGTACCCCAGGTACCTGGCACTTTGGGGATACCAGACTCACTGTAGCCTTGGGTGCCTTGAACCGAGAGCAGAAGAGGTGCTGAGCACCCAGCCATTCACCCTTCCATCCACTGCTGTAATATGTTGGTATCTGTCGTGGTTTAAGCTCAGTCAGCCACGCAGCCTCTCTCTCACTCCTCCCCTTTACTCCCCCCACTCCCAGAGGGATGGGGAGGAGAATCGAAAGAATGTAACTCCCACAGGTTGAGATAAGAACAGTCCAGTAACTGAGGTATAACACAAACCACTGCTGCTACCACCAATAATAATAATGATAAGGGAAATAACAAGGGAAGAGAATACAACCGCTCACCACCCGCGACCGATATCCAGCCCGACCGAGCAGTGATCTAACCCTTCCGGGTAACTGCCCCCAGTTTATATAGTGGGCATGATGTGGTGTGGTATGGAGTACCTCTTTGGTCAGTTTGGGTCAGGTGTCCTGTCTCTGCTTCCTCCCAGCTTCCCCTGCTCCATGGCAGAGCATGAGGCTCAGAAAGTCCTTGGTCAGAGTAAACACTACTGCGCAGTAACTAAAAACATTGGTGTTATCAGTGCTGTTCCCAGGTTGAAAGTCAAAACCATATCACCGCACCAGCTACTAAGGAGAAGAAAAATGACTGCTACTGCTGAACCCAGGACAGTATCTGATGGTTCTTGATGGTCCCAGTAGTCATCCAAGTGCTGTACTTAGAGCTGTATGGAGTAGAGGGGCTGTCGCTGCCCCTGTAGTCTCAGGGGTGAGACCAGGGAACATGACTTCTCACCTTTCTCCCTGGTCAGACCCAGACACTTCCATCCCTTTGGCTGCCAGTCCTTCTAAGTGCTTCAGTCCTTCCTGGCCCCAGAGGAAATGACTTGACCTCATTGCAGAAGCAAGCAGTCTGCTTTCTCATTTTTAAGCGATGTTACTTGAATTCTTCCTAATGTCATTCAGTCAGTATAATTGACAGAGCACAGGGCTGCTGCGGGCACTGTGCTGTGACACTAAGATGACCAGTGACATGTACTGGGTGACATTCAGAACAGGAGCGTATTGTCAGCCTCCATGTGCCCCCAGAACAGTCATATAGATTCATAGAATGGTTTGGGTTGGAAGGGATGTTAAGATCATCTAGTTCCAACACCCCTGCCATGGGCAGGGACACGTTCCACTAGACCAGGTAGCTCCAAGCCCCATCTAACCTGGTCTTGAACACTGACAGAGATAGGACAGACAGAACTTCCTTGAGCAGCCTGTTCCAGTGCCTCACCACTCTCACAGTAAAAAAATTCCTCCTTATATCTAACCTAAATCTACCCTGTTTAAGTTTGAACCCGGCACCCCTTGTCCTCTCACTACAGTCCCTGATGAAGAGTCTCTCTCCAGCATCCTTGTAGCCCCCTTCATATACTGGAAGGCTGCTATGAGGTCTCCACGCAGCCTTCTCCAGGCTGAACAGCCCCAACTTTCTCAGCCTGGCTTCATAGGGGAGGTGCTCTAGCTCCCCTTTCATCCATGTGGCCCTCCTCTGGACTTGTTCCAACAGTTCCATGTCCTTCTTATGTTGGGAACACCAGGCCTGTACGCAGCACTCCAAGTGAGTTCTCATTAGAGACACCCAGGAGAGGACAGCTCTGCCATCATGCAATGTGACTGCAGCACGAATTGAGTGTTGAAAGTGGGACTGGTTTTCTGCCACGGCCTCTGTGCAGCCTGGGTTTCTGTGGCCCTGCACAGGATCCAGTTGCAAAACCCAGCCAGGCAGTAAAAGACCGTCAAGGCCATTCACATCCACCATGGCTCATGAGCCCTATCTTATAACATGCACTCACCAGTCGTCAGTCTAGGAATATGATACCGGCTGTACTGAGGAAGTGCCAGCCGCCTGCTCTGAAGCTTGCCTGCTTGGTGTGGCTGGTCCTGTTCTTGTGGGGTGCCAGGCAGATTGGGGGGATGAGATCAATAAAGGTCATGAAAGACTTCTTCCATCCTGCATACAGGAAGAGCCAAAGCCAATTTGAGATCCCCCGGGAAGAAATTAATTGTAAAACAAATAGTATCTTTTGGCAGTATCCAAGAAATAGAAGATTCAATATGTTTTCTGTGTGTTGTTGCTATCCAGATGCTTCTCTGGAGACCTCTAGACTCTGCTCACTTACCCACAGCAAGCCAGACCTTTCAAATGCCTTTGTCTTTCCTCCCAGTACTCTCATTCCTGATGCAGTGCTCAGGGTCCCTGCCATCCCACACCTGCTGAAGAACTACAAATTCCTGTCAAGATGCATTCTGTTATGTGGGCCATACTTGAAGTGCTCACAGCTGATTCTCCTCTAACAGTTTTCTTGCTCCCTTAGCCTTCAGGTATTGGTCTGTTTTTGAGGTCCCGTCCTCACATCACAGACACCACCTTTGCCAATAAATGAGCTTGCAGCTCGCCAATGAATTTCATTTTAATTCCTTGCTGCAGCTGGGGTTTGTGTCAGGATTACAAATTTGTAGTGGGGGCTTTCATGTTCTCTTCAGAGTAATTTCTAAACCCAAAGGAGCAGCATCTCACATGGAAGCACTTAGAGACCTCTTATAAAAGCAGTGTTGGAGTACTGATTGATTTTTTTCTCCAGGGACCCAGAGTGCTACAGATCAAACTGCTGTGCAGTGTAGCCACTTGCGGGCAGCACCACACAGCTCTTTAGCATGAGAAGTGAAAAATAGCTCCAGTTGAAAGAAAAAATGGTGCCCTCTTTTTATGTAGAGATCAATGACGCCTGGTACAACGTTACATCAGGAGAGCCAACCTATAATTATGCTTGAATTGTTTGAATGGGTTATTTGTCACTAACACATTAGTTCACTCCATTTATTGCTACCATTCAAGGCTGCAGCAGGTTTGGTATAAACAAAGCTTGGGTGGATGTTTGGGAGGAGTGTTTTTCTGAGTACAGCAAAGCTGAATTGTTTGGAGTTCATTCTTTTTTGCTAGGAGAGCTGTTGACTGGGTGTGCTAGGAGCAAAATGTGTAAAGCAGTTGATATGGCATAACTGATGTGTTTTCAGATGTACTTCCCAGGTGTACAGCTCATATGTTGGACTTTTTCATGGACCTGTTTTTTTTTGCAATGAGACGGCAGGTTTACCATGCTGTGTTTTGTTCCTTATGAGAAATGAAGGTTTGCAGAGTGGGTTGTTTGTACAAGGAGCTGCTGCACAGATCACAGTCACTGGGTGCCTAACCTGCCTTATTACATGCTAGTTTCATGCATGCATCCCAGCAAAGCATCACTGCATGTGTTTGTGCAAAGGAAGCGGCCTTGTCCCTGATGGCATCTGCTCTTCTACTTGGTGATCAGCAGATACATGCTGTGACCTACTCTGATCCGCATGGCCAAGGAAATCTCTAAAGGTGGCATCTTCTCTTGTTTGTCTTGCCTGGCAGACTGGGATTTCATGGGGGAAATCCATATACATGTAATCCCTTGACAACACAGGCTGGGATGGATGCTGTCTAGTAGGAGCTGGACAAGGTGCCTTAGCTGGGACAAGGTATGTCTTGCTGCACCACAGTTCTCTCAGTGCACCTCTACTCATCGCTAGCTTTCTTCAAGCATTGCCCAAGTCCTGTTTGATGGACTGCAGGTAGCTGAACTGCCCTGTGACTGTTGTGGTAAGCTGTGTGAGGGTTCAGCTGTCTTTGGAGGCCAAAGAAAAGCACCATGTGTTGTTGGGGTAAATAAGCCTGTGTTTTCAGTGTTGAGAAGGACTACCACCACTGTGATTGTAGCCGCCTTCTGGGCTTAAGACTAAGCTATCCCCCACTGGGCTTAAAACACTACTGAACTCTGGTGGAAGTGTTGTCTATGTGGATGAGAATAGAATTGGAAGCAAAGTGCAAGGCAGGGTATGAGTTCACACTGCCCAGAAGATATCGTCTGCAAAAATGAAGACTAAGCAGGTTGGAGTTTTTCTTTTGATACTATTCTGTTTGACTTATTGACTTATTGACTGATCTTTACTATAGTCATCAAGTGATATGTATCCTTCACCTGCCAAAAGGTATGCACTGGAGTTGCCCAGGCAAGGCTGGTGAATTATTCTGTCACTGTACTCAGAGATAACCAGTCTTCCTGGATATGGCACTGCTTCAGTGTAGGGTTAATTGTCTGGAGATTGACCTTTAAAACGTAAAAAGATGTGTAATCCTTCCTGCCTAAGATATGAACTCAGTTTTCTGTATGTCATAACCAAGTCTGCTGAGACGTATGATGCAAAAATAGCCTTTGTCACTTGAGACTTTGAGGAGCAGAGAGTTGTTCCTTTCTTGCTGAAGGGACCCTGTGGCTACTTCTAGGTGATGAAGATGCAAAAGGTGCTACCCAGCTACTACTTAGCTCCTCTGTGTGACATAGACCGGCCTCCTCCTGCCACCCTGCTGCTTAATAACAGGTTTCCAATCCAGCAGTGCTGTAGAAATAGTAACTGTCAACTCCTTGGAGTGTCAGTGTGATACAGGGACTGCAAATGGAAAAGGTGATCAAGGAAACCAGCCTTTCCCCTGAACAAGTAGATGGGATTTGAAGATAATTTGACCCCTTCCAAATGAACATTTGAAGCTTTCTTTGGTGGTGTACTCAGTATCCCATATTGGCCATCTTTCTACATATTCAAAAGGGTACGAGAGCAGTCAGTGTGTACTCCCACCCTCAAGGGGGGAAAGAACTGAGCTCTTAAACCTGGGTGAGTGTGGGACCTCCCTACTCTCTAGGTTTAATCAGGGGTGTTTGTTGTCTTTCCTGTTTTAGAGTGTGTGCTTGGAGAGGAGCTGTAAAACCTCCCTGCGTCAGTGTTAGATTATCTTGGTATTCAGTGGCGATTAAATAGGTGAGAAAATCAGCTGCAATTGTAATTGGGTCAGAGATGCTGTCTCCATGTGTCATCCCTGGAGATCTGTTTACATATCCATTTGCTTAATAATGTGGTTAGAAGCCCTCAGCAGCATTTCAGCACCATTTCTCTGGCCTGTATATGTGCCTGATAAGCCCAAGGCAGCGAGCTGTATATGGACTAGAATTGCCAACATATGCGTCTGGGTTTTCTTAGTAGTCCTGAATCAGATGGGTCTCTGAGTAGCCCTTAGAGACATGGGAGAGGACAGATCTGACATGGGAAAGAGTGAATAATCAACCTTTCACAAGAAGCACCTCTCAATTTCATCTTGAACCCATGTCACTGGCTTGATTCTGTGTCGAGGAAGGCCCACTCCTTAACTGAGATCTGGCTAGAAAATCACCAGACCCCCTAGCTGTCCATCTCCCAGGAGGATTTCTAGACATACTTTTTCATAACAAATATGGAAAAGGAGTCCTTGTTTTGGCTTAGTCTCTGTGTCCTTGAATGGATAGTCATAGTGCAAGAGTGACTTCTCTGCCGGGTACAGGTTTTGCTGTCCACCCTGTGATTTTACCAGCAGGCAAGCACATGTGCCACCTTCTTTTGCTTTGTTAGGATGTGCTTTAGGTACAAATTAATGGGGGAAAGTTGCATACAGTGGCAGACAGTGTAGTAAAGCAAAGGTGATGAAGGGGATGCTGAGTACTTGGAGTATGGGTTGTGTTGTTGGTGGTGGATGATGGTTTGCTTGTAGATCTTCCGCTCCTGCTTGCCAACCTTCTGTTTAATCTGCACTCTCCTCCTGGAGAGGGCAAGGGCTTTCAGTTTGCCATGGGAAAGGCCTCTATGGTTTGTTCACCACTAAGTGCCTTTGTTTCCCAGGGCATCAGCCGTGTAAGCTGGAGTAACCCAGGCAGATTGTCAGTAACCTGGGATCACTCTCTTATAAAGAGCTACTGACTGAAAGCTGAAGCATTCAGACTTGAAGTAAAGCATGCATTTGAAAGGCAAGATAGATTGACCACTGGCAAAATGTGCAAAGAGAAGACCAGGGAATTCTTTGTCTCTCAAGGGCCAGTGTACCTCTGGAAGGTGTTTTAGACTGTACAAGTCAGTGGATTTAATGGAACAGTAGCTACCTGAAGTCCTCCAGGCACAGGAGGTCAGTTGTTGGAATAATCCTCCTAGTCTTAAATTCCTGGCACACATCTCTGTGTTAACATAAAGGATCAGCTTTGCGCTGACACCACTCACTTCTTGCAAAGCTGGGTTTTGCCAGCTACTGGGCCTGGAAGAACAGGACATTTGCTTTGGGTCCTGCCCTTTCTCCACATACTCTGCTTAGCTGGGTATTCAGTGTACCTTACTGTTTGAAATTATGTCCTCACAAATCTGAGGGTGAGAGTGGAAGCATTTCTCCTTACTCCCTCCAAGCAGCAATGGTGCAGTTCTGCTTTTCCAGCTATTGATGTGCTTTATTCTGGGTCTTGCTGCTTTCCAGTGTTTTTTCCACAGTTCAGGACAGCTGAATCAGTCTGGCAATGGACTCTGTTCTCTCCACACCTCCCTGTGTCTTCCCCGTTGAAAGAAGGAGCTTCAAATCACAAGCATGTTTTATGTGCTCAGCCCCTTGCTGTGTCAAGGTCACCCTGAGTGGGGTTCCTATTACAGCTTAGCATTTTCACCTCTTCCAATTTCTCATGCATCAGTCAATCTGAAGCCTAATGGATCTGTAAACTGACTTTGCCTATTTCATCTGAGGCATTCCCAGCAATGTAAGGGGATTTGGACACAGCTTCCTTTCAAGTTAATGGAAAGATCTTGCTTGGAAAGAACCTACTTGAAGATGTGAGTGTACTTTGCATTAATGTTTCCATTAATTTTAATGGGAGATATCTCTAAATTCCTTAGATCATCTTTGAGCATCTTAAATTTTGTCCTTCACCTCTCATCTAAAATGGGGCTGATGACCAGAAGCACCCTTAAATGGGCAGCATCATTATTGGCCACCATGTCCTGCGAGTTTTGATTCTTCTGTTGATCTATCTGGAAATATCCCTGTTCTCTGGTGACCCCACTGCCCCCCTCATCAGCTCATCACAAGCGGGGCAGAAGGTCCAGGCACAGCTCTGAACTCAGAGGCTGTCCCTTGCATGGTCTCTGACAAGTCACATTGTCTGTCTCTGCTCCACCTCTATCTGTAAAGCGGGAAAGAGCAAGACTCCTCTGGGATTTTTTTTATTAGCATTTATAAAGCACTTTGTGATCATCAAACAGGATGGAATAGAGGAAAGTGAATCAATGTTCTTGCCACTCAAGTCTTGGTTACTGCAAAGCTCTGCTGCTTTGGGCACCATTGCCTGCCACACTTCATCTGGCTGGTACAGGCAGACCTGCCTACTTGCCCACATGTTGGGCAGAGTCCAGCCTGTGTTTTAGCCTGGTTAAGGTCTTGTCTGGCTTTACTGCTTCTGTGGTGCCATGCTACTCATGGCCCTCGTGAACTAAACAGCTTGGTATTCCCTACTTTCCCTCCCTCTCTCCTTGCTCTCTGCCCGCCAGCTCCTCTGTTAACTTTGACATTTGAACACACCAGTGATTAACTGTTACTGCGCATCTCTCACTGATCAGATAGCCGCTTGTTCAGCAGACTTTTTGCCTCCGTCTGGGCTGCCGGTAGATATTTCTTTACGTCTCAGACTGAGCTGAGCAGATACCAACATCCCAACTGCTCATCACATCCCCCTTTCCCCTGGTGAAAGCCAGCTTGTACGAGCTCTTGCATTTGTTGCATCTCTGGCATGATCTCATTTTGCTCAGACAGTCCAGCTTAAACAGCCTGATGTAGTAAAAGAGTTAATGCAAACCCTACCCACCTCAACACAATTAGGTTAGTGAGCAGCTACACATGCATTTGTCCTGGCAGACAAGAAAGGACACACTGGCTTGGCCCCACTGGAAGTACCCCTAGGAAGGACTTTGTGGTCAGGTAGGATGTAGAGAGAGGGGGAGGCAGCTCTGTTGAGGTATAACAGGGCACCTGTTGGAGAAGTAATCTTATTAATGAGTTTTTCATGCTTTATTTGAGCTCATTGCTCATTTGCAGTCTTGCTGCCAGCCAGGCATCATCTGGTGTGATGCCACTTGTCTGGTGACGTGGGGCTGGGCACAAGTGTCCAGGTCACAGGAGAGCAGGCAGGGTCCACCATACTTAAAGATATCTGGTGTGACTTGTTTGCAGTGTAAAGCAGAAGAAGCTGGGGGCAGGCTGCCTGTGTTCACATACTGGGCCAGCTCTGGGTCGGTTCCAGCCCCCAACAATTAGCAAGACAGACTGAATCTAGATTGATCTGTCCCATTTCCAGCAAGAAATCATCCTTTCCTTCTGTCTTCATGTTAAAAGGAAGGAGACCTTGTCATATTTCTGGATAAATGGGAAGAACGTAGCAAGGTAGAAATAAATGTGCTAATGTGTAGGAAGAATCATTAGGACAGAAAGACATCATCAGCGCAGCGGGGCTGCAGCTGATCTGCATCACTGTGTTGAAACTCTGCCTTATGGTGCAGCTTCTGCAAAAGGCAGAATTCAACAAGGGCTCTATTTCTTGCACATATGCAGATGTTGCAGGGGAGTGCAGAGAGGCAGGCTCTGGTTTGGAGCAAGAGTTTTCCAGGCTGCACCAATAGCAGCTGGACCAGTGCAATGATGTTTGCTGCAGGGAATTCATAGGAATTGCCTCCTGGTGCAGTTGTTTGACAAATGCACTTGGGTCACTCAGGTCTTTGCAGTCCCTGTCACCATCGAGAGAAAATTAGGTTTGTGGGAGAGCAAAAGAGAACATGCTGCTTCAGTGAATGCACAGGAGCAGGAGTATGGTGCTGAGCTAAGCTGGGTTTTCCATAAACCTCTTTGGAGATGAATTTTTGGAAGGTTGAAAGGGACAGGGAGGAGCAGGGGATGAGTCCCTGGCGGAAGCCAGTAGAGGAAAATCAAACCGCTTCGTTCTGTGTCACAGCAGCCATTCCCAAGCTCCACACACAAAATATGATGACACTAAAAGGGACACTTAATTGAAAGAGTGATGGCCCTGCCACCTCTCTCAGCCATATCTTCATGCTGTACTGTGATCAACAAAGACAGCAAAGAAACCAGAAAATTGTGTAGGCTGTTATCAAGGAGGGTAGTTAACCCTAAAGGGTGCAGTTCTCTGATTCACTCCATGTCTCTGCAAGCTGTTCTGCCCGTAAAGCCTAGGGGGGAGCTCTTTTGCGATGAAGGACTCTCTCTATTGCACCCAGAGACCTCAATTTTTCAAGGACACCACAGGAAGCAGCCTGAGGGGAGTAAGATAAAGCACAACAGCCAAACCAGTTTGGCTTTGCACCACTGCAGAGAGCAGCATGCAAGCATGGAGACAACAACCTGCAAGCTCACTGGCTGCTCCAGAAAACAGAGACAAAGGATGCTTGTCCTGAGATCCATGGTGCAGCCATCCCTGAGCTTCCCATAGTGTGAAGGGATGCTCTCTTAGCTGGCAGAGCAGTGTGGCTTTGTGCATGTTTATCCAGGGCTTTTGCCTGCGTGGTGCCAGCATGAGAGTCTCTGCTTGTAGTTGACAGCTCAGCTATTGTTGCAAAGTATGATTTAATAGCAAGACTTGATTACAACATGCAAATGTAGCTGCTGGGGGACTATCTCAGAGGTTTGTGGAGATTAGCTGTTAAATTGGCCAGTGCAAAAACATTATTAAGCAGAGAACATAATTACTCATCTTGTGCTTCTGTAGTGTATAGAAGAGACAGATTTGTTTAAAAGCCAGCAAATCCTATATAGAGAAAAAACTTGTGTAAATGCCACATCATGTACTACTGTATGCTGCAGCATATTTTATTAGAGAAGCAATACTTAATAACAACATTTGGGAACTTGTGGAAGGAATCCATTATATTATTCTGCATCATAAAAGCAAACGTAATGCCTAGTCTGTATGAAAGCTGTGCAGATATTCAAACATCTCCTTTTGGTGGTGCTTGATTGCTTTTATGGAGATTGTATCATATGGATATAAACAAATCCAGCACTTGATATGAAATCTGGGAGTAGGGTTTTAGACTCATGCATCTATCTTCTATCCATGCCTGTTCCCTCTGAAATGCATCAAGGTTCCCATTAGCACCTTAAATGTGGAAAGTAGAATTAAAGTGAGACTGTCAGCACATAGAAAATTAACATCTAGGTGTGTACTTGCTGTTATGTTTTTCCCTTTCTGTCCAAGAGTAGTCCATGGAGCTGCTAGAATAAAAAGCCCGTGTGTGTGGAAGGATGCAGGGGGAAGGATGGAGGTATGGGGAGCATGTTAGTGCTACAGACCTAGTTTTTAGAGCAGGGTTTTCTGGGTTCAGTGGTTTTCTCCTGCTCTGTGGCTCTCAGTAGCACAGGCTGGGGTTGCAGGGAGTGGTGCAGTGACAGCTGTAGGACTAAAATCAGATGTAAAAGTGCATTTGGCCAGCCAAAGCCTCGGACAATTTCAGGAAAATCTTCTTTAGGAGAAGAGTCAGGAGGGCTGAATTAGAGGAACAGCTTGTTCGCAATGGAGCGTAGTTCCTGCAGTCACAAGTGCTGGCAGGGAAGG
The DNA here is from genome assembly GCA_025447955.1 of Psilopsiagon aurifrons. Classification (NCBI taxonomy): domain Eukaryota; kingdom Metazoa; phylum Chordata; class Aves; order Psittaciformes; family Psittacidae; genus Psilopsiagon; species Psilopsiagon aurifrons. Next base: position 61,054 of record JAOEHY010037970.1, read on the forward strand.
AAGGTGGTGCTGGCAGGGGGAACCTGCTGTGCCTGTGGCTCACCCCTGATTCATGTCACTGGAACTGGACACTTCTGTTCCAGCACCTCAGGCCCCTGAGAGAAGCTCTGCTGAGGCTTTGCTTGTCTAGGCTTGAGGAAGTATCCTCCCAGCCTAAGTGGGAGAGATGAAGACATCAAGAGGTTTTGATGGGAAACTCCTTGCCATCCTTTTGTTGCACATCAAGAGCATTTGTACACCCGTAATTGCTCCCCAGGCTAGTTCCTGTGTGACTCAGAGCTGAATGCGGACCTGGAGAGGGCTGCTACTGTGTGAACCTCAGCATCCCAGCACAATATGTCCCAATTACTCTAAATTTGAATTCACAGCCAGTCCTCCTTTACAACATGTCTGTGAGCACACAGGCACACCACCTTGCTCCTCAGCTGCTGTATACTGGTAAATTTGCCACAGTTGGAGCCATCAGCTGTTCCAGGTAGTGAAGGCAGGGAAATTGCTGCCTTGCTTGTGGCTGGGCTTGTTTTCAGCTCAGAGCCACAAATCACCTGAACTCCAAAACAGCTTCTTACTGGCATGTCGCAGTATGACTGGGGGATAGCTGGGAAGAGCTCTGGCTGCATCCAGCAGCAGCAGCATCTCCCTCCTTTCATTATTGAGTGCCAAAGGGTTATTCTAAAAATACCTGTGAGTGGTTCACAAGCCACAGGTGTCAGAGGGTGCAGCTCTGCAAAGATTTTGTCACTCGGAAAGGGAGGATGACCTGTCTTGTCATCACTGAGCATGAAGGGTTGTTACCCACAACCAGATGCTGGGAGCAGGTTGGAGCAGGGCTGGTTCTCAGCAGGGAAAACCAGCTGAGGGTGGATCAGCCCTGCTAGCAGAGGAGCAGGAAGGGGCATGGGACAGTGTGGGCTGAAATGCTGAGATGGGACATGCTTAGTCTCTGCACAGGCACATCCCAGTTGCAGCCATTTTTCTGTAATGATCTTTAGTAGTTTGTAATGAAGCCAGGCAGTGGGAGAAACCACACAGCAACATTTCATAGTAATTTTGTCCCAATTATATGAGGGCTGTGTCTGTTCAAGCTGCCCATGTCTCCCTAAACGCCACAAGCACACTTCCAGGCTGCATATGCAGTGATCAGTACTGAAAAATGCAGTAAGCTTCACATAGTGGTAGAGTTGCAGCAAGAGTCTCTGATAGCCAGAGAGGAGGCAGAAGTGATGTACTCCTCTGTTGAGCTCCTTTTTTGTGTGTGCGTGTGTGTATGTCTTGGGTGTGCGACAGATCTGTCTGTTAAATGACTGTTAACCTGTTCTCAGAGTCTGGAGCACAGGAAGTCGTTTGTCTGATCCTCTTCTCTGGCAGTAGTGGTGCTGCCTATGGGAGATGCTCCTAGCTGCAAACTGAGGTACTATAGGAAGAGTTACCGTGTTTGTTGCTTCCATGAACAACAGAGTTTTTCTGCAGTGAGCTGAATAGCACAATTTGAGGCAGGACCTGCTCCTAACTGGTCTTAAAAGTTTGCCACTGCTGCCCTGAAACTCTGGGCTGGAATCAGGCTGTGATAATTAATGGAAGTTAAAGTGCTCCTTCTGCCTGTGAGCTGGTTGGAAATGGAAAAGAAGAACCTGTCACAATTGTGACTGGCTCTAAACTGCTGTCAGGCTCTCCTCCTTCCCTTCCCCTGCCCCAAGTGGAAAATTGTGTTGGAAAGCAACAGTTAGAGCACTTAAATCTTTCCACAGTTCATTTCAAGCTCCCTTTCTTCTTCCCAGCCATTCCCAGGCCAGTTCGGGGCGCTTATGGGAGACTGCATCTCTGGCTGAAACTTGCAGGATGTTAAATAACAATGGGAGAGTAGCTTTCAAAGAAGAGTGTAATGTGCCTGGATTGCATGTACCATAAGCTATATTTCCCATGCTTTAATATATAGGCAATCCATTCACTGCTCCTGAACTGTTTCACTTTCATATAGGATCTGTCATGGTGTGTTATGGGACAAGCTGAAGCTGAAATGGGGTTGGTACCTCTCCTGCTATGGCAGACACCTTGCACAAGCATTCAGAGAAGTTGCTGGTGTTTGACGGATGGTGTGCTAGCTAGCTCCTTTGGTTGTCAACACAATGGAGGCAGGGGATGGAGATCCATGCAGCAGCAACGACGCAAGGGTTATTGATGTCTTAGAAACCATGGAAGTACCTGAGAGTGGTTACGTAGGAATTAGGGGTTCCCCTCCAAAAACGTGGTGGGATCAGTACCCCAGCTGAAGTGCATCTACACCAATGCACAAAGCACAGGCAAAAAGGAGGAGGAGCTGGCAGCCATTGCGCAGCAAGAAAACTGCATAGTTGGCATCATGAAAACATGGTCAGATGACTTGCATAACTAGGGTGCTGCAGTGGGTGGCTGTAAATTCTTCAGAAGGGACAGGCAAGGAAGGAGAGACAGTGCAGTAGCCCTGTACGTTGGGGAGTGTTTTGAGCGTCTGGAGCTTCATGATGGTGACATTAGGGTTGGGTGTTTATACAAAAGAATCAAGGGGAAGACCAACAAGGCAGATATTATGGTGGGAGTCTGTGACAGATCACCCAACCAGGATAATGAGGCAGATTTTATAAGCAGCTGGGAGAGGTCTCACGGTTGCTGGCCCTTGTTCTCATCAGGGACTTCAGGTTACCATGTGTCTGCTGGAAATAGAGTATGGTAGAGAGGAAATAATTTAGGAGTTTCAGAACTAGACTGAAACTAGTCTTCTAGTACAGCCTTTGACACCATTTCCCACAGCATTCTCCTGAAGAAACTGGCTGCTCATGGCTTGGATGGGTGTACTGTTCTCTGGGTAAAAAAAGGGCTGGCTGGCTGAGCCCAAAGAGTGGTGGTGAATGGAGTTAAATCCAGTTGGTGGCCAGTCACAAGTGGTGTTCTCCAGGGCTGACTACCGAGGCCAGTTCTGTTTAATATCCTTATCAATGATCTGGACAACTGCATCGAGTGCACCTTCAGTAAGCTTGCAGATGACACTACATTGGATGGGAGTGTTGATCAGCCGGAGGGCAAGAAGGCTCTGCAGAGGGATCTGGATAGACTGGATCAATCAGCTGTGGCCAGTGATATGAGGTTCAACAAGGCTGAGTACCAGATCCTGCATTAGGGCCATAACAGCCCCATGCAATGCTACGGGCCTGGGGAAGAGCTGCTCAGTGGAAAAGGACCTGGGAGTGTTGGTTGACAATGGCTGAACATGAGCCAGCTTGTGCCCAGGCAGCCAAGAAGGCCAATGGCACCCTGGCCTGTATCAGAAACAGCATGGCCAGCAGGGCCAGGGCAGCGATCATCCCCTGTACTGGGCACTGGTGAGGCTGCACCTCAAATCCTGTGTCCAGTTCTGGGCCCCTCAATACAAGAGAGACATTGAGGTGCTCGAGCAGGCCCAGAGAAGAGCAAGGAAGCTGGTGAAGGGTCTGGAGAACAAGTCTGATGAGGGAACTGGGGGTGTTCAGCCTGGAGAAAAGGAGGCTCAGGGGATACCTTATCACACTCTACAGTGACATGACAGGAGATTGTAGTTAGGTGGGTGTCGGTCTCTTCTCTCAGGCAACAATAGGATGAGGGAATGGCCTCGAGTTGCACCAGGGAAGGTTTAGATTGGATATTAGGAAAAATTCCTTCACCAAAAGGGTTCTGGAGCACTGGAAGAGGCTGTGCAGGGAGGTGGTGGTGTCACCATCCCTGGAGGTATTTAAATGATGTGTGGATGTGGCACTTAAGGACATGGTGTAATGGTGCACTCGGCAGTGCTCGGTTAATGGTTGGACTTGATTATCTGAAAGGTCTTCTCCAGCCTAAACAATTCTGTGATTCTATGATTTTTCAGAGCTTGGGAAGAACCAGGGAACTCTCAGCTCAGTCTGAGCTTGGAGATTGCAATGCACCCCAGTCACATGGGCTGTTTCAAACTTGTTGACACACTATGTAGATCTAGTGGCCGAACAGAGGTCTAGGACCCACATCATTCACATTTGACTGCTGAATATGAAGACAAGACAGACTGGGTTGCCTGGAAGGAAGATGGCTGGTTGGGTTCCAGCCACCAAAATTACTCCAGCCACTGAGGTCTCCTTCAGTGCCAGGGGTAGAAGCACCATTGCACTTCACACAGCACTATGTCCCTGCAGGTAGTGACTTGCCCTGGTGATTCCCAACGTGGAGTGATAGATTCAGGCACTGGGGATTGGCTGGGCATTGTCTTCCAAAACAGGATGGTGATTTAGAAACAAAAGGCAGATTTAATGTTATTTTTCCTTCTTCTAAATGTATAGAGCTACCTCGCTCATGCAGTGGTTAAGCAGTCTGAGGGATGCAGCACCCAGAGCCAGGTATCTGTCAAGCCTGGACTGCAGGCATACCAAAACATGAGGATATATGGTTTTATTTCTGTTCTGTCATTTGGAGATTACTTCTCAATGTCTGTAGGACAATAAGGCTCTGGGGCATCTTAGGATATGTCCTGTGCTCCAAAAGCGGTTGTTGTTTTGGCTTTGCAACACTCATATACAAAGGCAAGAACTGATGCCTGAAATGTTCCTTTTCCAAGGATTAAAAGCCAAGGCTCTCCAAGATGACAGTGTTGCAAATCTAATCACAATCCAGTGCTGAGATCTGTTGGTTTCAGCAGCACAAATGTGCTGACAGATCTGTGTGCCTACTTTTTGGTGATGGTACATTTTTTCAGGAGGTTGGTCTGTGCTACTGAACTCTGGTTGCTGAACTGAGTTCAGAGCCTGGAAGGTGGCATTGCAAGAGTTGTTCTTCATCGCACCTGGCTCTTCATTGTAATCAAACTTTCTTTAATCTGGTAAAGCCCTGGCCCAAAGGAGCAGTTTCAGAATATCATGGTGGATGTAGCTTGGGTTCCTCTGCTCTTAGATGCAGCTGAGGGACCCATAAATGTCAGTGGAGGAATTAGCAAGAGTAACCAGGTTAGCTTGTTGGCTGTGACAGCCAGGGACTGAGGTATTTGCTACCTTCACCCTGCAGCGTGTGAGGTTTTGAAGATCTCATTGTGAACAGAGCTTGTTTTCTCTTTTATACAATCACAGCAGAGGGACTATGCTGTGAAGCTAAGTCCTTTCTTACTAATCCAGCTCTGGAAAGTTGACATATCCATCTCTGGGCTTTAAGATATGATTCTTCCTTCTTACAGCAGTAGGTCCCATGTCACCCAACCTTACCTATTACAGTCTCATTGAAACTACCTCATCTACCCCCATCTACTGTCTGTGTGTAAGTAGCTCCAGCCAGAGACAAACAGCCTCTGTCACCAGAGCTGTGTGCTTTCCTGTGTGTCAGCAAGCATGCTGTTCAACACCCGCTCCCATGTCGCTTGGCTTTCTCCATGTGTGCTGAACTCCAGTAGGATGTTTAGCAGTTTCTTCTTGATCCCATTGCGTAAATGAGACTAATTTCAGCCTGCTGTGATGTGTGGGCTTGTTGGAACGTGACTATAAATCCAGACCTGAACATATTCTTGTAATCGAGAGGGTGGTGAAATTGCATTGCTGCCTTTAACCTCAGGCTGTCCTTAGACCATGCCAGACTCTTCACAACCCCTATGACAGTAAATCAAATAGCTTTTGAATCGATGCACATAAAAGTCAGGAGAGAGACATTATAGATGGAAAAGACCTACTGCACCTTGGGTCTGTTCCGCTGCAGAGGGGGTAAGGCTCTCAGGAATTTACAGCGTGGCTCCAAGCCTGCCCACTGAGGCCAGGCAGGGTGAGAGTTGTGCCTGGGGAGGTGTGGGGTGGGGGAGACTACCTAAGTTTCCTGCAGCTTTTCCATCCTGCTCATCTCTGCATTTTATTCCCTTGGCTTTATTTTTGGGGAAAGAAAACTGTTGTTGATTGTATATTCAACAAACCTGATACGTTTATTCTCCTGCTCATTGTTTTTCACTCAGGGCTATGCCTGACTTTTCTATAGAAGCATGTTTTTCTCACCTAATATTTAGTTTAAGAGTGTAGGAGCTGGATATAAAACCCTCTGGGATGTTGTAATCTGCCAAGAGGCTACTTGAAAACAGAAGCTATCCAGAGTATTTCAGTAGTCCCTATTTAGAGAACATCATCCCCAAATCCTGTGTTGCCTATTTCCCTTTCATCTTCTTGCCAGCTTTTATTGGTTGTTTTAAACCCGTTCTGCTGTGGGTGTCCCCTGTACCTTGCCCTCCTCCATCTAGGGTTTCCATGTCTTTGAAAGTCCTGGTAACCAGAAGGTTCATGTGTTGTGCTTCGCAATCATTTCAGACCAAGAATAATACAGCCAGAGCCAGCTGGATCCCTCACTCCATATTGATAGAACTATTCCCCTTAACCTGCCCACACTCAGTGCTACAACTGCAAATCTGAGGCTGAACTGGAGCAGTGCTGTAAGCCCTGCTCCACAGCCCTGCCTGGAAAGCAGCACCCCCAGCAGAGAATCACACAGCCAGAGAGTGGCTGCCTTTGGGTGTTGTCTGCTGGGGACCTTGCTAAATTGAAAGTATCTTCCTGATGTGGATCTTCTTAGAACCAATGGTCCTGGTGGTTGCTCTAGTTCCCTTGATCTGCAGGCAGTTTCTCCTGAGCAATTCTTGCCTGGCAAGGCCATTACTGAAGGCTGGCTTGGCTGGATGATTGCTTCTCCTCCTGAGGTCTCTTCCTATGAGCCCAAGCAGCACTTGAGCACAGTTAAGAACTGGAACAGGGACCCAGAGTGTATGTGAGATACTTGACTTTGAAGATTGCTAGAACTCAACTGGAAAAGGTCAGCCTGATCCAGCTTTGAAGTTATCCTGTGTTGAGCAGGAGGTTGAACCAGAGACCTAAGCAAAAGAGGACATTTCTTAGCAAGTCACTGCCTGGCTTTCACTTCCTAAACATCAGGGGGTACATGTTGAGTTATTGTGCTACCATTGCCTTTGGTTGCCACATTATTTAGATTATTTCACATGTTCCTCATCTTTTAAACATTTTTTGCTAGCTTTGGTTGTTCATCTTTTCCTGAGCTTCTGCTGGCTTCTGCTTGTTTGTTCCTGGGTCTCATCCTGGTTGGTAGATGGATGCTGTCCCCAGTCATTGGCCATCTCAGGGTATGCTTCTAGTCTGGAATGTTCATCCGTTCTTTATTTCCCCTGTGTCCATTAGTCTGTCTTCTGCTTTGGAAGTAATCAACTCCTCAATGTCAGGTAAGCTGGAAAAAAGCCTGGGAGAAGCACACATAGGATGTGAATGCCTCCTCAGCTGAAATATCTGGGAGAGCATTAGCTGGTGGCCAACGTGGTACAGGAAGGCAGGCTCTATCAGTCTGTGACTCCCTACAGCACTCCCTCCATCCCTTGCTAGCAGAGATAAAATCTTTTAAAATCCCTTTTGATCTTTCTGGTTCATGACATGGCTTTAGTATGACACTTTCCATGTGAAACTGGCAAATGTCTTAATGGAAATGTAAATTTTTCTCATCCTTTCAGGAACCGGTAACAGATGAGCAACCCCTCTGTACCAGGGGCCATGCCTTTATAATGGAGCATATGATGGATGGTATCTCTGCAGGATACTCATGCTAGAAAATGTCAGAATGTTATTTCTGCCTCAGTGGCTCAAGATCATTTGTTTACCTAATGGACTTGCATTTTGCAGGTGCTGTGTTAATATTAATGTGTTGTCTGAATTGTTAATATTCCTTCACTTCAGTGTTACATTAATGAAGGCTGCAGAGGATGAAGAAAAGACCTGGCTAATTAATTAAATGGGCAAAAAGCATCTTTAACTTTCTATCGTGCTGCCCTTTGCTTTTATCTAATGGGTCTTGGCATTTCTGGTCAGCAGCCATGTAACACATGCTGCTGTATGGAGCACTCAGCCACAGACTTGCTAATTTTTCTGACCCATAAATCACTTGCGTAAACTTTTAATGGCAAGGAAAAGCGCCTTTCATTCCTGCTTCCTCCTTTCAGTGGGAAATGCAACCTGGTAACAGGTCGTGCTGGCCTGATGTGTGGGGCCGGAGACTTTCCTGTCAGGAGAGGGGCTGTCTGCATTTCTTCAGGAATTCTTTCCATTCCCCTCTTAGCCAGACTCTGGATGACATTAATATTGTGCATCTCGTCATCAGTTCTACTTCCAGAGCCAGTGGCATAGCAGACTGCACATCTCAGGAATGTGGACTGCCAGTCCAGTGTTGGGTGCTGGTGTGAGGTATCTTCCCTCTCCTCTGCACCATCCCTGACCCAGTTTGGCTTTGGGCTCTTTTGCCCGACAGGAATTCCCATAGGCTGGAGAAAACTGTCTTGGGACTCTCCTCTGGCCCTGGGCAGCTGACCAGCACCCCATTTGGGAGCATCCTAGTGCTTTCCTGAAAGTAAGGCTCGCCAGCCCAGACACTGATTGCTCTCGTGAGACCCATTAGCTGAACACAGCATTAATTGATGTGCATTAGTGGTTGCTGCTTATCCCTCCCCTGTCTCTCTTTGGAGAGGGAGCAGGTCCCTGGCCATCATACCTCCCTCTGAGAGATGAGATCTCAGTGACCTGATGGCTCCCTGGAAAGATAAACCAGATCTGATATGGATCCATGGGAAGCTGAACTGGGATTCCCAGCTGCACAGCTCCTGGAGCTAAATGCAGGGATTGCAAATCCTTTTGAGTGTTGCCATCTTCTTCCCCACAGAGAAATGCTTGGGCAGTGTGAAGGGGTTGTGTTTTAAAGGAGGTTTTACAAAAGCACTTTGGTTATGACATCCATAGAATAGTTACGGTTGGAAAGGACCTTAAGATCATCTAGTTCTAACCCCCCTGCCATTAGAACCTCCCACTAAACCATGCCACCCAAGGCTATGTCCAACCTGGCCTTGAATGCCACCAGGGATGGAGCATTCACAGCTTTCCTGTGCAGCCCATTCCAGTGCCTCACCACCCTTACAGGAAAGAACTTCTTCCTCATATCCAATCTAAACTTCCCCTGTTTAAGTT
>JAOEHY010037971.1:8939-21308 GCA_025447955.1 Psilopsiagon aurifrons
GGCCACAAGTCAAAAACACAGTGCTGCACCAGCTACCAAGAAGGGGAAAAATGCCTGCTACTGCTGAACCCATGACAGCAATGAATGCTGGTTTGGGGATTTTTTTGCGTTACAAAACAGCATGATTCAGCAAATGGGTCCTCTTTTGGAGCTTCTTCCCTTGGGTAATTCAGGCCAAACTGAAACGCATTTCTGCAATGGACTTTAATTATATATGTCTTGCTGTAACAGGGAAAATTTTACGTAGATGCATTTCTTTTCCAATATAACATTGGAGTCTGATCACCATGTGTAAATAGCCATTAATATTATATTACCATAAATAATTTTGATACTTTCCAAGTGTCCTTTAATATTTTAGAATGTATCCTAGCAATAGGACAATTTATAGACTAAAAATATTTTCTGCGCATGGTGAGAAGATGGCTTTTTTTATTATGAGTGTTAAAAATCTGCGTAAATTGACTGTCCTTAGTTATTTAAAGTAGAAATGGAATACTGGAAAAATTAATCACTTGTTTGAAAAAAATCTCTTCAGAATAAGTCACAAAATTAAGACTTCAGCTTCAAAGTGATACAGTAGCAAAGCCTTACACACTGCCTTTTAAATCTAGAAAAAGTTGGTAGTAACTTAGCCTAAATACTTTACTATCTGTTCTGAAGTGGGACAACCATAATATTAAACATTTCATTCATTTGAGTAGTATCAAAACCAGTTTAATCAAATTTTTACTGTTTAGTTCTGGGAATCTCTAGAACTATAGATTAAATTTACGTAGTCTATTTAAATTTTTTCTTCATAATCCACTTAAAGGAAATTATTATTACAATGCACTCAAATTTGATCAATCTGTTGCATTATATAGCTGATTGTATATCTTGAAACTCATGTAGTTTTTTACAGTACATAAAGAGGATGCTTCATGCAGATTAAGCAAATTAAATTGTCTTACTGTCTCACTGTAATTTCTCTGTCTTCTGGCTTTAATGACGCAAAAGTGTAGAGAATGCTGTTTCTTATACCAGTAAGAAAGTTAACTTCATTTCTATTTTCACTGAACTTCAGCAAGTTAATTTGCATTTGGAAAAGTTAGATTCCAACATCTTTTTAAAAGAAATTTGAAAAGGGTTTTTTTGCCTAATTTCCCAAAGTAGTTTGAATATTTTCACTATTGATAACATTATATAGAACTTGTGGTGGGGTATCTAAATAGCCCCAAACCAAGAGTTTGCTGGGCAATCTGTGAAACACAGCCTACAATACTTTTTTTAATGTGGTTTCTGGAATGGAAATAACTTCATTCATACATCAAAAATTCTGTTTCCATGTCTTCTCAAAATGCACTCATAAATCAGTTAGGTTGGGCAAGATTTTTACATAAATTCAGAGTCCTCATATTTTTTTAAGAAAAAAAAAATGATTTAAGGGATTCTTCCTTATCCACCCAGTATCAGAAGTCCTAATCCAAAATGTTGTTTATGGTTAGGTAAAATAAAAGCATTAATGTTTGTCTAAGATAGATAGTAAAGTATTTTGAGATACACAAACGCTGAAGCATAGGCCACTGGGATTCAAAGGTCCCCAAAGTACTTTGTTCTATACAGGCTATACACATAACAGGCTATACACAGGCTATACACAGGCTATACATAACAGGCTAAGTCAAATGTCTGTAGTACTTCCTATAGGAGTCTGCCCTGGTCTTGCAGAGTTTGCTGGATGTATACATGGATGTATTTCTGAATTCATCTGAGTTTTGAAACAGAATCGCATGTGATGTGAAGTCACCACCTGGTTATTGCTGAGTCATAAAAATGAGGCATTAACACATCAAAAAGCATTTTTGTCTGCCTACTTTTTAGAAAAACCTAATTTAACTTCCAATCATCTTCTTCATAGGAACAATTCAACCAACTTCAACAGGGCCTTCATATAGGTTTATGCCAGAAGAACAAAGCCTCTGAGTGATCATAAATCTAAGCTGCACATCTTGATTAAATATTAAATCATTGCTTTTGTGCTGAGTACCTTCAGCCTGATTCTGAATGAAGGTAGGTTTTAATACTTTTATATCTTAAGTTCTAATAGCATTTTCAAGCTTGTAAGAGATATTTATTCTGTACTGATTCTGTTTCCTAAAAGACTGCAAAAATTCTAGGAGCAAAGAGTAATGGTATCCATTTTTGTTCTGGTCTCAAAGCACCAGAAAGAGCTTTGCACTGGTTTTCTGCTGTTCTGTCTTCCTTCCAATGACTGTTACTTCTTAATAAGGAACCTCTCTCCTTTTTTCTTCTTGGCTGTTTTCAATCTTCATGGCAGCTAAACAATTCTTAGGCATGAATAAATATATTATTATTCCATTATACAGAGATGAAGCAACCAAAGAACACATGAAATAAATTGCAAAAAGCATATGACAGAACCAAGAATAAACTTACCATGTTCCAGATACAACAAAAGTTACAGGCATATTTCAGAATCATTTGAAGAAATGCAACATAATATGCTATGTAGGAGATTGTATGAAATTGGTGGCATAATCCTTTCCTTGAAACCTATGACCCTGCTGAGGCTCATTCTATTATCTTAAAAACAAATTTACTTCTCCTAGAGAAACCAAAACCATGGGCAATTTGAAAACTTTCAGTAGCAATAATTATTATCAATATTTCACTAGAAATACGTGTTGTGTATTATACATGAAAATCCAAATCTGATTTTCCTCCGTAAAAGATGCTGGAGCTGCAATGAGAATCCTGTCAATATGAAAAATAGTAAACTCTCCAAGAAATAGGATTAAGGGCACACAAGTAAGAATAAAACCACAACATTCTTATCAAGAAGTTGAATAAAATGCCTTTGCATATTGGAAAATAATGTGTTCGTAAAATAAAGTTTGGGAAATATTATCAAATTGATAAATCTAAGACTGTTGGGTAATTTCGAGACAAGATGAAGGAAGTTTTTCTTTTAAACCCCTGCTTTCCAATGCTAGCTTACTTTCTGATAATATCTACTTCTGACATATTTAGTTGAGGCCCAGTATCTTGCTGAAATTGTTTTACTCTCTGGAGTTTCCATGCAGGGATGCCGTAAGAAAGATAGACCTACGTCATGTTGCAGCCAGAATTAATAGCTTTATTGTCTTCTATCAATTACAGTGTAGATATTTCATACCTGCAAGGGACTCAGTAGTGGAGTTACAGAGAGACTGAATGAGTACTTCCTTGATAGCTTGTTTACACGTGTATGAAAATCAGCATTATAATAATATTAACAGCTAGCTTTGTATTAACATTGTTTTCCTGTGGTTGGAAAAAGACATTATCAAGAATTCTACTTTAAAGAGACCCTGGCATTAAACAGTTTCAATCAGTTATTGCCATGCAGAAAAATAATCAGTTCCAGCAAAGGGGCAGGGTGAGGACTGCTTAACTGATCATAAACTGTAACCTGCCTTTGTGTTTATTGCTTTCTCTAAATAAATGCTGTGGCATTTTGGTCTTTTCTATGAAATGCTATGCCTGCAAGATTGTAGCTATTTACAGAATGTACTCAGTGGGAAGAAGAAGTTATGATTGGCTTGAGGAACTGTGGTTTTAATCATATTTATTTTCTAACTGAGATACTGTAAAAAAAGCATCCTTCGAATAAAAAAAAACAAATGCCACTACATTCTACTGAAAATGGATTTATCTGTTCAGTGAATTACAAGATAAGTAAATTTATGTTATTACTAACATAGTTTAATTAAACCTTCTGTTTAAAAACCAAGCCAAGAGTGATTTGTCTAATACCATAGCCAGCAAAGGAAATAAGTCTTTTGGAAGCTGTCTGCTTTTAAGGAAGATAGATCTATGAAGTAGCAAGTGCCCTAACAATATACTTTGGAAAAGCTTTTTTAATGCTACTACTTCACAGACATACATTTTCATCAGCCTGTGCACCTACACAGACTCTAAACAAAGGCAAAGCATCTGTTCCTTAAGAATCAGAAGAAAGCAGCTGGATTAAACACATTTACTTCAACTGACAATAACTGTTCCTTAGAGAGAAGGATACAAGCATTGATTTGCTGAAGTCTTTTGGCTACAGAGGGTGAAAAACACTGTAGCTTGTCATGTTTGCTGACATCTTGTTGCTGTCTAAAGCTGTTACACAAACATCTGTAAAACATGTATAATGTAATGGAAGAAAATTTTCCTACTTGCACATTTGAATCAGTACTGAGCCCATTGTAAAACCACAGAAAATGTAAAAATAAGTCATATCTTCAGGTTGTAATTCAGGGTGCCACCATATATGAAAAAGAAAATTCCACTAAATTTGTGAATGAATTATAATTACTGATATACATAAGAAATTAAGAGATTTAGGCAAAATATGCTAAAATAACATTTTGTTTTCAAATATGGATATGCATCGATAATGAAAATTGAGAATAAAAGTACAGGGATGTGTGGGCATAATTAAACCCTTTAGTACAAGCATAATATATACACATAAAAGCTACAGATTTATAATATATGAATCTAATATACCATTGTAGTCTGCAGCTCCGCTGAACCAAGCTTAAATGCCATTCTTCTTGCCTCATTCCTAAGGGCACGAGGAGGCCAAAAGGAAATGAATGAGTAAAAATGTCAGAAAAAGAACTGAAAAATCTAAAAGCATTTCATTTCACAGCACTGCCTGTATCTCTTACAGACAAATTGGCTCTGAGTGTAAAGAAGGTCATATGCTCAGCTGCTGTAAATTTGTGCAAGTCACTGAAGGCAGAAGAGGAGAATTAATTTACACCACTGAGGATACGGTTTTCTGTCATTACAGTGCCCAAAGCCAAAGTTAAGATGTGAAATTTCATGCTTCTTATGGATAGATGAAGTTACTTTACACTCCTGGAACTTATATTGCTTCAGACTGTCTGTTGTTTGGAAAAACAAATTGGTTTTGAAAAATGCACCAATTTGCAGTTTGATTATTGAAATATTAATGCTTTGATTACTCTTTACAAGACCAAGCATAGCATTCTTCTGTATGGGTTATTGCACTTAAAGGATTGCAAAATGCAAGAAAAATAAAACCACACTTTAACTTTCCTGAAGGACCACCGGATGTATGGGAGGGTACATGATAAAACAAATACTAACAAAAATCCAGCATCTGCTCAGTAGCTCTCACACTTTACTGGGGCAAAATGCTTTCCCTCTCTCCTGTCCTTTAAACCATTCAGTCAGAATGCTGGCCTGAAGGATTCAGCTGTGAGTTTCCCAGTGTGGATATGACACAGATATCTCTCATCCCTATAATAGCAGCTTTAATATCCCAAATGGCAGAAAGGGATTGCAAGCATGCTCACAGCTATGACCCGGCAATTCTCAGATATGACCACCAGAGTCTGTTTACAAATGTACTTATTAAATGTATAGGAAGATTGTTCTGTCCTCTCAGGCCATTTGGTTTGCATTTCAGGAACCATCAGGGAGAAAGAAAATAATTCTATAATAGCTCCTTTTCTTGTTCAGAGAAAATCTTCTTTGCTGGAAGTGGATATTTCATTGCTCAGCAAAGGGAGACTTAACAGAGTTTATTTATTGGAAAAAATTTTGTTATGGTGGAAGATAACCATTTGTTATGGAGGAAGCCAAATGTTGCCTCATATCAGGTATCCTTAGAAGAAGTATAGACAAGAAAATAGTACATTAACTTTTAAATCAAGCAAATTAATGATCGGCAAAATCACAAGACCAAAGAAGATCAGAAATATATCAGGTTCTAAACTCTTATTGGTACAGAATGCAGTTAAGTATTTTAACATTCATAGGCCAAAGAAGGTTAGTATATTACCAAAACAGAAAAAGACAGTGTCTCTGACAACATTTTGCTGATGGTCTGTGAGCAGGAAAGTTTATACCTGCCTATACCAGCAATGACTTAAATAATTCCAAAAATGTGCTATATTTAGATAAAAAAGAAGGGAAAAGAAAGGTGAAGAAACCACTTCTTCCTTTGGAAAAGTTTGAACTGTACCTTTTATTCTTCATTCTCCACAACTTGAGTAAACATTGGTTTTGGATATCTAACATTTTGACCATGATTTTAATTCTAACTCAGTTCCTGAGATAGAGTGCAAAAGAGTTTGTATAGTCACATGAGGGCTCTCAGAGGTCATATTTTGGCTTACAATCAGCTCTTACTACAGATACATATTTTTTGAACTATCCACTAGAATTCAAGTTTCTGGTAGGAGAAGATAATTTCACTTATTCATAGAAAGCTCAGGTTCCTTCACTGGAACCAAAAGAGAAGAATTCACTTTTAAGAATAAATTTCTTCTTTCAGTGATTAACCTCACTAAAAGAAAAACAAACAAACAAACAAACACACAAAGAAACAAAACAGAAAGGCTACTGTAACTGTAAAATAGTATGTGAATTGAAATATATTGCAATTGTAATTTAATATTTTGTATTATAATTCTGCAATTTGCATTATATTTTACAATTTTTATGCCTTTTCAAAGATACCAGGAATTAAAGAAAAGGGTGTGCTGATTTGGGATCACTTCCCAATAAAAATCCTTTTGAAAAAAATATTTTTGGTATGCAAATTTTTTTACTAAAATGGTTCTCCTTAAAGGACAATTCCACTAGGAACACCATAGAATTATAAAGAGGGGAGGAAATAATCTGCTCTTTTTGTGCTTGTCATCAGGGAGAACTGAGCTGGCTTTTCTGGGAGTTACAAAGGCTTATTTGGGATCATATTTTACAGGTAATGAATTCTTCTACCTAAGTAAAATAGATAAAAAAAGGCCACCTAATAGGGGCACAGTTGTGATAGGAAAAAGAAGTGTCTCCTATAAACAACTTTATGGAGCAACCATAAGAACCTACCCTCCAGTCATGTCTCATATTAAAACCTCATGCTGTAAAAGAAGCCTTGTTATATGCACTTTTTGAAGCATATGATCTGCTCTGTCACAGAGATCACAATGACTTATTTCTAATATTGTTGGCCAGAAGTCAAAATATCAGAATCTATTACTGAAAATGCTCAGATACCCATAACTTCTCCCAGGTCCAGTGTAAAACATATGAAACATTTCTGAACAGATATGCACATTTATTCCCCCCCCCCCCCCCCCCCAGTGTGTGCATGAATAGAAACAGGTATCCCTTGATTTTAAAACCACCAAATATTTTTTCTTTTTTCTTTCTTTAAAATAAGATAAGGATAAACAAAAGATATTACATAAAAATATTATTTAGATTGATTTTTCTATAGTAAAGCACATGTGCACACAAAATGCTTGAAGGTAAAGTGACATATAAAAAACATTATCAAATTTGTGGACTATTTAGAAGTTCTGAAAATCTACCAAATCGCCTTCTGCACGTTGCTCCCAGCTCCCAGTGCTTTGACTGTCAGTAATCATTCAATACATACAAGTAGTGCTTTTGATAGCCCTCATATATGAACCACTGGCGGTTGACTGGAGCAAAAAAACTGACACCTGAGCAGCAGTAACTGTTTTGTCATCCTGTTAACACTTCACAGTCCACCTAAAGTTAAAACCAAGAAGTTTAAATGTGTTGGAAAAAGCACACAGCATCTATCAGTGTTTGATAGACTGGAAAGAGGTCTCAAAGATATTTTGCATCCCAGTGAGTTACTGCTAGAGCTCATCCTCTTACTTTCTTGGCCTACATTTTGATGAGTTACCAAAGGTCTGGCTTAAAACTCATGTCTGATTTAAAGAGCAGCTTAGCAGAGTAAACCTGCAGGTGAACATTCCATGCCTAAGTATATTCCTTAACCAGTTCAGTCGTCTGTGTTTCAGTGGTAAGGCAACTGTGTTTTGCTTCAACATCATTTTGACCCTGTTCATTTTTAGGAGCTGCACCTTACTGAATGATAAGCACAAATTACTCCTTCTGACAAGTCAACTGTTTTTCAGCATCAACATGGCAGTGTCCCTCATGTTCCCGTCCTCAATGGAGGATGATTAAAGGTGACACAATATATGGTGTAATTTCAGGTTTTCTCAGTGATCAGGAGGAAAGTTTCCATGAAGACCAATTTTGCTGCCTATCAATAGCTTTTCCCTTCAGTAGCAGTGAAAAGCAGAAACTGAACTTCGAGGACTACATTTTGCAATACAGTGAAACTTTCATATGGTTACTCATTGTGGGGAATGGTAGGACCAGCCACCTAAACGAAACACACTGGCTGTGAGATAGACATCTTGTATACATAACCTTGAGAATGGCAGGAGGTGGAGGTAGAATTCAAGCTTTTCCAATCTCTTTTTTTTTCCTTACTTTATTCTTCTATATTACTCTTACCCATTTAGAATTAGCTTTTATACTGCTAACTATATTTATAATATGAATATGTATTTATATATTATATAATATTGTGTTGTGTTATGTTATTATATTTATGATTATATTTTTGTCTCAGTAAAACCTTAATGTAAATTAGTGTGAAACAGATATATATTTGCTAACATCAACTTTTGTTTAAATTGAACAGAAATGCAAAATTTTGGTCAAAAAGAATCCCATTCTAGTTACTATGCAGTGTAATATCCCAAACCACCTCACTCAGAAAAATAAATATCTCATTGAAATAGTCCTCTGAGGAAGCAAAGTTAAATTAAACTAAAAAGAAGACATTAAAGATTATTGAAAGAATCAGCTTTTATGAGAAGTTCTTTACAAGGTGTCCCTTTAAATGCTGACAATACATGCTGGCAAAAAAATTCATAAAAGATGCCAAAGATGCAAAAGAAATTGCTTTTACACTGTTCAGTCATTTGTATGGCCTATATCTACGCATTCAGGTGCACACCAAGGAAAATTGTAAGTGCCTCAGTGACAAAAGTTTGACCCAAACCTGCATAAAAATACAATTCTGCCCACTGAGAGTCAGCTGTCACTTTATCATAGACATCACAGTAACTTTGTGAAGCTGTATTACATGTACAAACATAAATAAGTTCCTTTGCAAGGTCAAATAATAGAAAGTAGATCAAATAAATAGACATATATTCAGTAACACTCCTCTCAAAATCCATGTCTCCTGTTTCACAGAAGAAAATTTGCCATTCTCTAACTAGCTCTCACTAATTTATTTTTCAATAAAGTATTTTTTAGAATCATTCTTTTCATTTTCTCCCCTCGGATTTTGAGCTTGAGTCCTATTGTCAGCTAAGACTCCTCCTTGAGACTCATTTTTTCTCTGTTTTTTTCCCAAACAATAACTAAACTCTTCCATCCTACAGCATCAGCAGGAAACCCTGCTACATCTTGTCAACAATTTTTTAGCTATACAGCCATTGCCATAACAGAGCTCCATAATGGCAGCTATTCAAAGCCAAAGAGAACCCAAAGTGAATCCCTTGGCTGGACTGCCTTCACCCTGAAGAAAATTAAAAACTAGAGTAGAAAAGACAAATGAACAGTCTAAGGCTGCTGAGAACCATCAGTAATACAGCATCTATGACCAGACTCAACCATCAAGATGGTAATGGCGGCATAGCTAAATCTGTAATATCAGTAAACAATTAAAAAATTAATTAAGACATACAATTGCTGTCAAACCACAAGTGAGTGGATTGCATCAGCTGTTGTTTTGCTGATGGAAGGTGTGAGATGTACCTTTCTAAATCATTATTATCTTTGCTTGATGTCTTGCTTTTTCAAACAGGTCTTTAGGCATGCTTTTAGGTAAGAGGAAAACAAGTTAGTCACAAGTATTCACTTTCATCCATTCTCTTAAGCATGACGGTTAAAGAACTTCCTTTGTTTTGGTGTAATCTCAATCGTTTGCAGAGGCTACGTAAGATATTGTTGAAATGGCAACAGCTGAATCTTTCATGTTATATCCTGTGGTACTTGATTCTCAAAGAGAAACTATAAAAGCAAAATATTTCTCAAGATGTTGTAGGAACTATAAAAGGCTTGAAGAACCATTTGGTAATGCAAAGTCATCCAGATTTAAAGAACCAATAAACGTAACTTCCCATAAGACCTATAAGTAAGATTTAGCAACCAGTGCAGAGCAAGTTTGATTCAGGTGTCATTTACAGTGGTATAACAGCAATTCCACAGGCTGCATGAAATTTCTTATTTCTATAAAAATAAATATTGTTAGTAATTCTAATATAATCTTGTTAAGTTAATCAGCTTTCTTCTCAGTCTTTTCACATTTAATTGGTAAATCTTACCATGAATCGACTTATTCTAGGCTTTGTAGGTGACAGATTATGGAAGCAAATATTTGAATGGACTTTAAGGCATAAACTGAAATTTTTAAGAGCTACATGCCTATTTGTGTCAAGCAAAATATGCTTTTGCTTTGGTTTGAAGGGCAATTCTACATCTACCCACTTTGTACTGGGTGTAAATCATGAGGTCCAGGGACTACATGTGTATAGTAAATGCAAATAAGCTGATGATTCAAAAGCAATTAGGAGGAAAGATATAGAGACTTTTAAATCTCTCTTGCCTTGATTTGCAAATTCATGCTATTATCATAGAATCATAGAATAGTTACGGTTGGAAAGGATCTTAAGATCATATAGTTCCAACCCCCCTCACATGAGCAGGGACACCTCACACTAAACCATGCCACCCAAGGCTCTGTCCAATCTGGCCTTGAACACTGCCAGGGATGGAGCATTCTCAGCTTCTTTGGACAACCCATTCCAGTGTCTCACCACCCTCACAGTAAAGAATTTCTTCCTTATATCCAATTTAAACTTCCCCTGTTTAAGTCTGAACCCATCCATTACCCCTTGTCCTCTCACGACAGTCCCTATGGAATAGTCCCTCCCCAGCATCCCTATAGGCCCCCTTCAGGTACTGGAAGGCTGCTATGAGGTCTCCATGCAGCCTTCTCCAGGCTGAACAGTGCCAACTTTCTCAGCCTATCTTCATATGGAAATGTGCTCCAGTCCCCTGATCATCCTCGTGACCCTCCTCTGGAATTTGTTCCAACAGTTCCATGTCCTTTTTATGTTGAGGACAGCAGAAATGCACACAACATTCCAAGTGAGGTCTCACGAGAGCAGAGTAGAGGGGCAGGATCAGCTCCTTCGACCTGCTGGTCACACTCGTTTTGATGCAGCCCGGGATACGGTTGGCTTTCTGGGCTGCAAGCGCACACTGCCGGCTCATGTTCATTTTCTCATCAACAAATCCTTACTCATCAGAAGAGCATTATCAGTGGTACTTATTTTATTTTGTAAAGAATCTTCATATTTCTATTGTCCCCTATATTTTATGTACAATTTTTGTTGAATATCTATTGCCTTTTTCTGAAGACAAATTATTAAGGACCTTGAATGCTCACGTTGGTGTGCAGCTAAGAAACAGAAAGGACCACCTTCAGCTTCAATGTTAATGTATTTTCCAGCTTATCATTCAGGTCATAGAAAGCAATACATTTAATAATAATATATAATTTCTATATCATTATATGATCTGAACCTGCATCCTGTCAAATGACTGAAAAAGATCCTGGAAGGTCATATTTTGACCCTTCAATTAATTCAAATATATCTAGATATTTTCAAGTGCTGACAGGAGAGTTGAGTTAAGAAAGTACTGTGAATGACAGTTGTTGGTTTTTACCCATTACATTCACAAGTGTTGCACCAATTGCCTGAGGATCATTCAGGTATTGTTAAATGAAATCTATGCTCCAGGGCTATGACAGATGTCAGTGATTTGATCAGCAGGTATAACTAAAAATATAGCATTTCTCCGAAGAGATGTGTTTTCAAACAGTCCTTCAAGTATAAAATGTCTATAACTTTGTACTGTGTCTCTGTACATATACTGTTCTCTTCATTTTTAAAGGTGGGGCCATTAAAAGAGCTATTTTTGTCCCTCAGATGGTTCAGTTTAAGTTTTTAATTACTAAGGGAACAATTTAGGTATTCCAGTGAAACAGTACAGGTTGGGCAGAGAAGAGATTCAGAGCAGCCCGGTGGAGAAGGACTTGGGGGTGTTGGTTGATGGGATAATGAACATGAGACTCAGTGTGCTCTTGCAACCCAGAAAGCCAGCCGTACCCTGGGCTGCATCAAAAGGAGTGTGACTAGCAGGTCGAGGGAGGTGATCCTGCTCCTCTGCTCTGCTCTCATGAAACCTCACTTGGAGTACTGTGTGCAGTTCCAGTGTCCTCAACATAAAAAGGACATGGCACTGTTGCATCAAGTCTAGAGGAGGGCCCTGAGGATGATCAGGGGACTGGAGGACCTCCCATATGAAGACAGGATGAGAGAGTTTGGGCTGTTCAGCCTGGAGAAGAGAAGGCTGCGTGGAGACCTCAGAGCAGCCTTCCAGTATCTGAAG